>SJYV01053300.1:210099-263934 GCA_006410875.1 Neotragus pygmaeus
GAATGTTATATATATATATATATATATATATATATATATATATATATATATAAAACAATAAAAAGTTTATAAAATCAATCAGGCTTTTCTTAATTAAATTTAAATTCAATGTTTATGAATAAACATTACAAATATTTTAATTCTAATATGCATAGAGAGTAAGATCCAGACTTGATAATCAGAAACTGATTATATTGAGAAAATGTCTTGATTATTATATTTTCTGGCACAATAATTCAGTAGAGGTTGCTTTCCAAATTTCTCCTTGATAGGAATAGTTCTTGTAGCTGGGTCATTTGAGATGGGTTGTTATATCTCCTAAGGGCATCAAGGTTTAATGCCACCTCTTTCATTTCCTCAGAAGTGTTTCAAGGATATGCATGGTTCACTCAGTGTAATGATCTGAGACAATGGGAATGTGCACATCCTGTTTTGTGGCTGCCTGCAAATGAGACATTCATGAGTATTTTGATATTCATAAGTAAAATGAGCCAAGTACCACCATCTCCCTTCTTACAGAAAGCTTCTATGTATAAATAGTCAATTCAGACATGTGTTTTAATATACTGTATACATGTCCTGAATCTATTTTAAAATGCGAATGCCGAGCAGAATAATTTCCTAGCATTATATCTTAATCAAGATTTATTGATTTTTTTTCTACTTTAAAGCATTTTAGTGACTTACTGTCAATATACCAATGAATCTGATATTGCCAGCTACCATTATCCTATGAAAGAAATATAGATTAGGAAATAATCATAGGATTGCTTTTTATTACACTTTACAAATAAAAAAACTAAATTAATCAAAAATAGCTTTGAGGTTAAAAAAATCTGAGGCATATGGTAATGTAATATCATGGTTCATGTTTGTCTGTTTTTACAATAAAACTGGAACTAATGTAAGATCTGGAATAGAACTATTCTAGGATCACAGAAAATCAGAGTGCTGAATGTTTTTGAAGGCAATCTCCCTATTTTTAATCTAGTATTTTTCAGATTATATTTTTTTTTCCAAATTGAGAAAAGGAAATATATAAGCATGACAGCAATAACTTGCAAATTAAGTATATTTTACAAATTCTTTTAACTTTATAGTGAATGAAGTTTAATTTGCTTCCACAAAAATTGTAAAATAAGGGTTTGGTACTTTCTTATTTGGGAGAACTTTTTAACATAAATGAACAAGGATTTAATGTTTAATTTAATGTCTAAGAAGCGAATATATTCTACACAATTCTTCTGTTAACCTGTGATTTCTAGTTCTTTATCATTTCCCACTGTTCCTGATTTTAATGTCAAATTCTAGATGAACTAATACATATCAAAATGTCTTTCATAAATTAAATATTTGGTATATCCATTGAAAACCATAGCACACTATATATGGTATATTTAACTTGCTGTTTGGGAATTTAAGTTCAGAAATCAGATGCAGGGCTTACCATTTAAATGAATGACCTTGGGAAAGTTGAGTTAATCTCTTCACCTCACTTTAGTAATTTGTAATGAAAGACAATAAGTGGACTACGAAAACAAAGAATCATTTTGCTGTGATTTTTCATCATGGGTGTTTATATGGGTGTGTGTGTGTGTGTCTGTGTCTGTGTGTGTGAATGTGTGTGTGTGTATTTAACAACAAATACTTTAAAACTATGATATAATAAAAGGTAATTTGGTAGTATATTTAATTATTTTAAAGAAAAAATATGACAGTAATACCAACAGAAATTCTATTCACTTAAACAATTGGGAAATGAATAAAAGATAAAAATGAATTCAAGTCCTTACACCTAATACTTTCACAGGTCTCTGCTTTAATGATATCATGACTGTTAAGATATAAAGCATTTCAGAAAAGACTTTTTAAAAATCTATACCTATGGCTAACTCATGTTGAGGTTTGACAGCAATTATGTAAAGCTAAGTTATGTAAAATTATGTAAAGCAATTATCCTTCAATTAAAAATAAATTTAAAAAAGAAAAAAAAATGTATTTTTATAAAGAAATGAAACTAGTCTTACTCTTTATTATGCTGTGAAATGTTAACACTTTTGTAGAAGAGGGGTCCTGAAAATTATGGAATAATTAGGAAAACATTTATTGTCTTCTTCAATGATTTAGATTGTATGGGCTTGGCAAATTAAAGCTTATTCTTGGAAAATAAATACATATGAACATTTCAACTGTTGTCCTCTGAGCCATCTGGATGTATAAATGGACCTTGAGTACTGTGTTAATCACTCAGTCATGTCCAACTCTTTGAGCCTGCCAGACTTCTCTGTCCATGGAATTCTCCAAGCAAGAATACTGGAGTGGATAGCCATTCCCTTCTTAAAGGGATCTTCCCAACCCTGGAAGTGAACCTGGGTCTCCTGCATCATAGGCAGATTCTTTACTGTTTGAGCCACCAGACCTCATGTGGGTATAAATTAACATAATCTTTTGTAGTTCAAATATTTTAGCCATAAAATAATATCTCTAGGTGATATAAAAAGATATTAGTCCAATCAATGTTTCTAATAAAATTTCAAAGTTATATGAGTAACTTTACATAAATAATCATAAATCCATTCTACAGAATATCTTGCTACTGTTATAAACAAGGGACTGGGGTTAGATATACTTAGCCATGAAAAATTTTAAGCTTATTTTTAGGAGTCTAAAGCAAATTTGAAGATAGTACAATGGTATTCGTCCAGTTATGTGCAAACTCACACACACACATACAGATTCCAAAATTCTAACAGGTATTTCTATAGTCTGTATATAAATGAAGATAGAGATAAAGTATTTAGGAGGCCATAGATATTACCGATGACATCTTTTGTCTGTGCAGTAAGAATTGAGGATGGTAGCGATCAGTAAGGAATTTAATTTTATCCATGAATTTAAAATGTAAGAATAAAATACTACAACTGGCTGTAGAATATTTTATTCAGAAGTTCTCATTGCTATTTCTATTGTCATAGAAAAGGGTTCAGAGCAAGAAAAGAAAATCTATGTCCTAGGAATTTAATAGCTTTTTTCGAAAGAGCAAACAGGCCTAGAACTGTGTTCATTTCGAGCAATCAAATATGAGTGTCTATGGCTGATAATTTGGAAATAAGATCTGAAAAGCCATTATGGTCACTGCTTGATATAATGAAGAAGGAATTGAACAAGGACTGCAAGTACTATGGAAAAAATAGACCTAACAGTGCTAGAGAAACACAACTGCATCAATAAATATGAAACCTAGGGGAGATTTAAGTTTTCAAGAAAACCGACTGCATCTAAGACTATCTCTTTAAGAAAACTTACATTAATGGCCTCTATTTTATTCTAGTACATATTTCTTTACGTCATACTTTAATTCCCTCAAATGCAATTTTGGGTACAAACCAGTTCTCATTTTATCCCAATGCTTATCAGAGTAGATACACAATATATTTGAGATACTGGACTGTATTAGTACAGTGTATTAACTAATTTTGTGGCTCAAATGTCAGGTTCCCCAGGTTTTAATCTTGGCTTTACATTTCTAACTTTGGGCAAGTTACTTGGGCAACATATTCAAGTAATGAACACTATAAACTCAAATAAATAATGTGGAGATGAGACACTATTTGTATTTATTATCTACTGCCACAATAATTGAGCAAAGAAAAACACTACAAAATCTAGTGGCTTGTAATAGAAGCATTTATTTCTCATTGTCATTGCTGTGGCTCAGCTAAGATTAGACTGCAGACTGTGGCTTGCATTCTGGTCTGTTTCATGTAAAGCCTTTCTCACAATCTTAGCAGGAAATCAAAGTGGCAAGATTATTTGTATGAGTATAATGCAAATCCTTGCTTGCAGTCTATCATGCTATTGCCAAAAGAAAATGATAAAGCTGAGTCTATTGCCAGTGGGAGGAGAATGTTAATACTTCGATGATGATGTAAGAAGAAAAGCGTAAACATCTGCTTCATAATACCTAATAACCACACAGTACACTCAAGTCCATAAATGTTCACAACTTTCCCATATAAAAACAATCTCACCTTCTTCCCAGAACACCCAAAATTCTTCATTTACAACATTAGGCTTAAAAAGTATGATGTTATATATTGAGTTGGCCAAAAAGATAGTTTGGGACTTTCTATAAGAGCTTATAAAAAACTCAAATAAAATTTTTGGCCAATTCAATATGTCACGGTGAATGTGGATTCTCTTGATCTTATATAGATTTATACATTAATTTTCTGCTTCCCTCCCAAACACTCACAGACATTTACACATAAGACACTGGTGGTACAGAGACATGATAATAATAGACAACCTTATCTAAAAATAAAGTTATATATATATGTATATATATATGATGTACAGTATTTACTGACTCATAGCAATTCTGAAATCTCATTAGATCAATGTTTACCATGTTCCTCTACATTGAGCATAGATACTATTTCTGTCTTAGGTTCAACATTAGTCCTGGGAACTAACTCCCATGTCCAGGGCCCTCCACGCTCTTGCCTCTACCTTCTTGTTCTTTTCCATACCTCCTTGGCCACTTCTGGATAAGAAAATATGCTCTCTTGGTGGCAGGCAGTAGTTTCAACCTAAATTCTGCTTTTAGAATGTTGGGAATTGAGGTTTTATTTGTCATTTATTTATTTTTTATGTTTTTGAATATTTAAATAATTCTCTTTTTTTGGCATGGTTTCTGTCATATTTGACAACAAATATCTTTCAAAAACTGTCTTCTAAAAAAGAAATTTGCTTTGGTTGATAGTTTAAATGTGATTTTGATGACATCTAAAACACTTAGATTGAAAACAGAGGAACAGAATTCCTCCATGCCACCAGTCGTACTGTGAGCAGAACTGCATATTACCTATCAGAGAAGAGGCAAGAAATACACAGAAAATAAAAATAACAGAGTAGGATGTGTCTCCCATCAAAGTGAAAATGGTATAAAATACCATTTTATTAATTTTCTGTCATTGCCAAAACAAATTTGTTAGTGACAAAAAAGAAACACCCATTTATTAACTTATAGATTTGTAGGTCTGAAGTCTTGACATAGTTCTCTGAAGCTAAAATTAAGATGTCCTTTCTGGAAGCTCTGAGATATAATTATTTTTTACCTGATTATTCACTTTGTTGGTACAATTTATTAAGTTTGTAAGTTGGCAGATATTTTCTTTCCGTCTGCCAACTTAGGGCTATACCCACCTTCTAGAAGCTGCTCAAACTTCTTGACTCATGGTCTCTTTCCTGCACCTTTGAATTCAGCAAACACATCTTGTGTCGGAACCTCCTGGGCTGATGTGTCAACAATGCTGAATGACGATGTGCAAGCCACCCATCGGGCTCTGCAGTGGTCCCTAAATATCCAAGCTTCCAATATGGAAGTGAAAACTTTGGCCAGTTTGAGTGAAAGAACAGTTTCGGTACACTTTTCCAGAGGAAGTAAAGTCATAAGATTTATCACTTACCAGTCCCTGGACAAGACGCTATGAGCTGGGAGAAGGGCAGTCCTCTGTCCCGTGTCACAGGCCATCAGGAGACAGCAGGAGAGCCGATGCCTGCCACTAGACTTGTACAGGGGTTGGGGCGGAGGTCACCAATTTTTCACTGTTTCAGTTCTAAGTGGTTATTTTTAAAGAAGTCATGAGAAAAAAAAATTAAAAAGGTGGGAATCCTATAGTGGGGTCCATATCTAAATATCCAGACTCTGGGTGCAAGTAGGGTTATCCTGTTGTAAAATGCCTAGACCGCAGCTCAAAGATGGCTTTCTCATCATAAAGCAAGCTCCTTATTTCAAATCTCTTTCTCTGTTTCTCTTTTCCACTTTTCTACCTTCCTCTTCCACTTTTAAGGACCCCTGTGATTATATATACACTCCAAACAAGGATATTATCTCTAGTTTGAAGTCCTTATGCTTAATTGCATCTCCAAGTTCCTTTTGTCAAATACTATAACACATCCAGACATAACACCAAGGATTATTTGGGGTAGGAGTGGGGCAATTATACTCTCCACCATGGCATATGTAATATTATAAGACAAGGGAATTCTTTCTTTAGAGTTGACACTCAGTTGCTTGGTAAAAATGTAAAAATAACATGGTTGCAGACTTTAAGACATGGTGATCTTATTTATTTATTCATTTATTTATTTTTTTATTTTTGCTAATTTAAGGAACAAGGATGAGAATTTTCACAGACAAGCTGGGTTTATTTATATATTTTCAGTTGTTTTCTCAGAAACATTTGGAAAAATGAATTACTTTTAAAACTGAAAGTAATATCCTGAGAAATAATCCTGTTGGAAAAAAGGAAAACTGGTAAAATAAAAATTAGCTGAGGATTAGTGTCTCTGAACATGTACATCCTCGCTTCCAAAGTAAAATTTTTGCAAAGTTGTTTGATAGCAATAAATACAAGGGCCTTTTCTCAATGATTTTANTTAGCTGAGGATTAGTGTCTCTGAACATGTACATCCTCGCTTCCAAAGTAAAATTTTTGCAAAGTTGTTTGATAGCAATAAATACAAGGGCCTTTTCTCAATGATTTTACAGCTCCTCTATGTATTTTAGCAATTTCTATGACTCTCATGTTTTTAGTTGTAGCTATGGTCTTTATATTTAGACAGGATTTAAAATTCAGCAACTTGTTGAAATTTTTGCTTTAGAAACAATGTATAAAATTTTGATATTACCCCCTTCCTAAAAGAAAATCAGTAAAAACAGGCAATTTAGTGAAACAATTTACTAATATCACTTGATAGCAATAAAGAGAAATGCTAATTATTTCTAAAGGTTAATTACATGATACTCCAAATTTATAAAAAGACAATGCCTATGCATAGTTATGATCAAAATATTACAAAAATATCATATAAAATATTAATTCAAACAAATATATTTGAAGACACAGTTATCAATTTTCAAAGAGTTGATAGATTCTAAAATATAAGTAATTCTGGTCTTTCACAGGTAGTAAACTTAATCAAGGTTGCCCAGCTATATGCACCAGTAAATACCAAGGTTATATTTAAAGTCTAAACACCAAGGTAAAAATCTAAAGTACCTAAAAATCAAGGTACAACCTAAAATTAAAATAGAATCTATAGTTACTCTAAATTAAAACGCATGACCATTAGGTAATACACAATGCACCAGTGTTAGTAAATTGTGATAACATCACAGTTGCAAAACTGCTTAGTTTTTAATAAAGGAAGAAAATCCACATGGAATTTATATGCTGGTCTATTTGAAAGGCTGGATAGAAGGGAAAACAATTTTTTTGTGAATTTACTGAATATTTTTCTAGGTGTGTGGTGAACTCTTACAGAGATGAAGTTTTATAATCTGGGATAATTTAGGTTAATATNAAAATCCACATGGAATTTATATGCTGGTCTATTTGAAAGGCTGGATAGAAGGGAAAACAATTTTTTTGTGAATTTACTGAATATTTTTCTAGGTGTGTGGTGAACTCTTACAGAGATGAAGTTTTATAATCTGGGATAATTTAGGTTAATATGACTGAAATTGAAAGCAGAAGTAGAGCTTAAAAATCAGATATAAGATAATCCACTCTGTGGCTGTCAGTCTCTTTCCCCAGCCATCCATTTCCATACATGTCATATTTAGCCACTTTCCATTGAGCTTCCTGAATGTTCATTGGAAAAACTGATGTTGAAGCTGAAGCTCCAGTACTCTGGCCACCTGTTGCAAAGAACTGACTCATTGGAAAAGCCTCTGATGATGGGAAAGACTGAAGGCAGGAGAAGGGGAGGACCGAGGATGAGATGGCTGGATGGCATCAGCGACTCAATGGGCATGAGTTTGAGCAAGCTCAGTGATTTGGTGATGGACAGGGAAGCCTGGCATGCTGCAGTCCATGGGGCCCCAAAGATCCCAACAAGATGAACAAAGTGATGATGTTGACAAGGATGGTGGTTATTAATGAACTCAGTAAAGTGAAATTTCCTTGACCAAGGCTGATGTTGCTAGAGCTGCTGTTTAGCATGACCATGTCCAGAGCAAAGATTGACACTAAACACACTGTGGCTCACTTCCTAGGGTGTCAACTAGATACGAGGTTTTACATGGATCACATTGGAGAACTTCAGTCATGGAAGGGGTAGTATATTTTTCCCTCTGAAATAGACATTTTACCTGGATATGCATTTCCGTTTTCTGCCAGTAACACTTCTGTCACACAGCATGGCTTCTAACTGAAGAATTCATTTTACCATAAATTAAGGTCAGATTGTGCTTTTTGTCACGAAATTCAATGATTTTACTGTATTCCTAATCAAGATGAAGCAGCTGATATGAAGGAATGGTGGGATAGTCTTTAATGATTCAGTGATAGAATCAAAATGAGGGTAATGTTTTATCCTACAGAGAAAAATCCTTTTCAATATGCTCAGAATCAAAGACTAACATTTAGCGTTGTCTCTACCAAAGCCAGGATTCACAGGACTAAAAACCAAAGGGTGGAAATGGGATGACTCCTCTTACTATTAGCCTTTATCATACACCAGGTAGCACAGGTGGTAAAGAATCCGTCTGCCAATGTAGAAGACGCGAGAGACACAGGTTTGATTACTGGGTCAGTAAGATCCCCTGGAATAAGAAATGGAAACCCATTCCAGTATTCTTGCCTGGAAAATTACATGGACAGAAGAGCCTGGCAGTCCATGGGGTTGGAAAGACTCAGACACAACTGAACGTACGCACATGCATGCACGTACGCACATACACACACAGAGAGAAACACACACACACACACACACACAGACACACACACACAATGTCTGCTTGACTACTTGTCCACTCTGAATGCCTCATGTTGGTCAACCAACAGACAAAGAGTGTTATACCAAGGTAAACATCTGACTACCAAAAGGAAATTGTATTTCTACTATCCGTCAGTGATAAGAGAAAACTTTGTTTGGTCTGAAGGGTACACCTATTATTTGCATGCAATGGTTGTAATCATTAATGGAAAAGTACCTTAATATGCAATTTTGCCGATGACTGAGACCCATCAAGAAAGAATACTTAGGTCACCTAATTAGGCAACAAAACAGGACCAACAGCGTTCACAATTCAAGACAAATGGTGTAGCAATGAGCAGATATGATCGTACGTATCATAAATAAGTGATAACCATGTTACTGATGGCAAAAATTAGGACTTTATTAGTTGTACTTCTGCCTTATTTTCATATGGATATAATTATAAATAATATGTTAACCAGTTCTTTCCTTTATTTTTTTTTAATCCTCATCCATACCTTTACCATCTACACTAAAAATAAGTTCATAGTGGTTAACTTGAGTTGATTAGACAACATCACTAATTCAATGGACATTAGTCTGAGCAAACTCCAGGAGTTAGTGAAGGACAGGGAAGTCTGATGTGTTACAATCCGTGGGATCTCAAAGAGTTGAACATGACTGAGCAACTGAATAACAACAACAAAAGCTAACTTATATTTGTTCCAACAATCCAAAGATAAGGATGTCCCTTTTATCAGCAAAATAAGTATCAGTGTAAGAATAAATTGACCTTAGGGACACTGTTTCATCTTTTGGGGAGATGATTAGTGTATTTGTGATTTTATCAAAGATAACTGCATCATAAAGAGATTCACTTAGACTAGGACAGTGAAAATGAGTTTCAAAGCATTGAGAATATGGGTATAACATTGTATGAAGATGCATTTACAAGAATATATTGTCCACCTATACATTTATGATATTGAAAACTATTTTATTTGGATTGATTTATTTTTCTCTTCATTATAATTTCCTGATACTCAGTGAAACAGTTTTATTATTCTGGCAATAGATTTCTTCAAATTTAGATATTTTTTCTTTCTTGGACTTTCTTTAAAAAATGGTCTAGTTCTATGGTGGCTACCTGTATAGACAGGGGTTTATGCCAGTTTATTATATTCTGTTGGTTTTTCTGAACTTGTTTTGTATTACTATTTATGCTTTTAGCTGATGCATTTTATAAGGAACTCAGTTACTATATAATTTAATGTGTTTGCTGGTTAGTATTGATTAGTCACTACACTGTAGTGTAAATCTTGATCTACCAAGAAACTTGCTTGGTTTTGTCTCCTATTACATAACTTTATAAATTAGTACCTGTGAATGTCTCTTCATCTAAACTTTTAGGTATATTGGTTCATAGTTCAGTATACAAACTTAGATATTCCTACTGAATTCTAGTAGGCAGGCAGCCTGTTTGTAAGGAAAAAATTCCAGGAAAATGCCCTTGAAATATCTTTCAAAATTTGCATAATGAANTGTCTCTTCATCTAAACTTTTAGGTATATTGGTTCATAGTTCAGTATACAAACTTAGATATTCCTACTGAATTCTAGTAGGCAGGCAGCCTGTTTGTAAGGAAAAAATTCCAGGAAAATGCCCTTGAAATATCTTTCAAAATTTGCATAATGAAAATTACTGTTTTGTACTGCTGGGATGCATATTAAATGACACCATAACTTAAATCAAAACTGTATTTTACATAAGTAGTTTAGCATTAGGAAAAACAAAATTATTAGTTATACAGATCATAAACCAATAATGGAATAAGCATGATAATTCATACAAATCAAGATTCTGTTAATTTTAAGGGTGAAGGTCTAACACAATGGAACTTTTGTGGATGACAGGATTTTTCTAATTAATGAATTGGAGAATGACATGGGTGACAGCACCGTACTTATTCACTGAATGGTTTTTCATGCATTTATTTGCATCTTTTTTATGAGCTTCTCAAGTGTCTCAGTAGTAAGAATCTGCCTGCCAATGCTAGAGATGCAGGAGATGTGGGCTCAATCCCTGGGCATGAAGATCCCCTTTAGTAGGAAATGGCAACCCACTCCAATATTCTTGCCTGGAAAATTCCATGGACAGAGGAACCTGGAAGGATGAAGTCCGTGGAGTCGCAAAAAGTTGGACTTGACTGAGACAAGCATGCACGCATACAGCTATGTCATAATGCATAATACATCTAAATAGAAAAATTGTATATAAGAAAGCACACAAATTACCCTGAGAATAATTAAAATCAAGAGTTATTATTTCTATTACCACTAAGGATAAGTTAGTAATGGCTGCAATTTTATATTTTAAATTTATTTGTATTTGGCAACCCACTCCAGTACTCTTGCCTGGAAAATCCCATGGGCGGAGGAGCCTGGTAGGCTAAAGTCCACGAGTTTGTGAAGAGTCGGACATGACTGAGTGACTTCACTTTCCCTTTTCACTTTCATGTATTGGAGAAGGAAATGGCAACCCACTCCAGTGTTCTTGCCTGGAGACTCCCAGGGATGGTGGAGCCTGGTGGGCTGCCGTCTATGGGGTCGCACAGAGTTGGACACGAATGAAGTGACAGCAGCAGTAGCAGNAGCCAACTTCTTTAGTCACTGAGAAACAAGATTAAGACTAAAGGATATAGAAGCATAGCAGGTTAAATATTTTCTTTCAATTTTTGTGTAGATATATATTATTCACTACATTTCTTTTTCCTATAACAAATGCAGGGTTTTGTGGGGAAATTCTTCAATGCTTTTTTTTTTCCTCTCAATATTTTACAAGAGGTTAAGTACTATACCTGGCTAACCTCAGAATAATCTAATTATGTAATAAATGTTAAAGAAATGAAATACAAAATACTTATTTTTAGTTAGGTGCAGTAAAAAGTATTTAAATGATTGAACTGGTAGATTATGCCAATTTATATTGCTTTACATTATATATAGAAACATTTTTAAGTACGACTTTAAATGGTTTTGACAGCCTTGGTACTAGCAGATACTGGAAGGAAGCTTCAATTTTACTGTGTCAGAAGAAATAATTAAGCACAAAGTGAATACTCCCTCCATTTCAAAAAATTCTACTTTGAATTCAAACATATCCACCTACTAATACTGCTAATTTTTGATTGATAGATACACAAAATATATTGATGAGAAATATCTCTGCTTAATTTCTCATTTAATGAATACAGTTATTTTACCTTAATTAATAAATAGCAATTGAAACCTATCAAATTATATTATTAATTTTAAAAATTAAGTGAAATTTTGGGAACATGATCTAAAATTATACCAGAATTATACTGGGTAATGAACTTTTGATTTAGCCTCTAAATATCCATGTTTATAATTAGAACTATATAGACCTATATTCTCTGTCATAAGGCAAAACATTTACTCCACAATAAAATTCTAAATTTTGAAGTATAAAGAGTCCCCTGCAACTTTGTTCTCCAAGGGTACTGACAAAATAAATGTGTAATGAATATTTTACTTAGTGGTTTGAAACAAGTATGGATAAGTTATATACATTTTTCTGTGTTTCGGCTCATGAAATGTTTCAAAAATATTCCCTTAATTTCTGTCACAATTTTCATATCTTGGAATAAAGAAGGTTGGTTGAAATTGTTTGATTGTATTCTTGATGACTGTGTGATTTAGGGAGAGAAGTTTGCCCTATTCATTTTAAAATCTTTTAGAATATAGTAGAATTCTGGTCACAGTTATTATTAAATAAGTGTGACAATAAATTTCATTGTTTGAAATCACTTTAACCTAGGAAATATGAAATAAACAAATGAAAGCATGCTCTACATTTTGACAAATATGTATTGAGGCAAACATATCTAGATTCCAAATTATATGTGGCATATAGATTATCAAGAAATAAAGACTGAATTTTTTATTAGTAAGTTTTTTTAACCTCTTTAAGATGTTGAATTCTTTTTTATGCAACTAAGGTACATGTTCATTTATTCGACTGGTTAATGCACTCATCTATCGATCAATCTATCTAGCTAGCTAGCCCAGTTGGTAAAGAATCTGTCTGCAACGCATGAGACCTGGGTTCACTCTCTAGGTTGGGAGATCCCTTGAAGATGGGAAAGGCTACCCACTCCAGTATTCTGGCCTAGAGAATTCCATGGACTGTATCGTTCATGGGGTTGCCAAGAGTCAAACACAAATGAGGGACTTTCACTTTCATCTATCATCCACACAATGAAGAAAGATATTTGTGCAGCACCCTAAAAAGAATCTTGTTTCAATAAAGCATAATTTAATATTTTACTGTTCACATACACTAGCCAATATCTTCTTCTAAAGTATTAAATATGCACTAAGTCAAAACTAATTATATTTTCAAAATTAAATACATGGTTTTGCCAATATTTTGTCCATGGGACTTATTGGGAAAGGATAGGTGGTGTTGTAAGGAAAAAGCATTCAATCCTAGAATTATCACTTCAAAATTGAACAATGACAGTTTACTTAATGTCTCTGAGTGAAGTTTATTTTATATTAGTCTATGTTACAAGGCTATTCAAATAAAATGAAATCACACCCTCACATCTGCAGTCTGCTATTTACATGTGTTCAACACATTATTTCTCAATGTTGACTCAAGTTTGTCTGTTATGTCTCATGGAATCCACAGATTAAAAACTGTAGTCAATAGTTGTTTACCTAATCACTTGGATATTTCAGAGACTTATTTAAAAAATAATAAATAATGATGAATACCCATTGCATATGGTGGCTGATGCCTGACTTACTGTCTCCTCACATTTTGGATCCCTTTATTTTCATCAGCTAGGGAAGTTATTCTCCAAAATTCCATAATTAGGTCAATAGGGAAAACTCCAGGATATTTGATCTACCTCTCTAACATTTAAAGTTTGAGGTTTGTTCTACCCAAAATGGTGGTTAGGAGGCATGCTATTTAAGGCGGTACTGTTCAATGAGGTGATTCTTCCTACTTAAATATAATGGTATTATTTTATATATTTAAGTAGTATTTAGTTTGACCATACCCCATGTGCAAACGTTGCCTCTCAAAGTTAGTATTTTGAGCATGTTTTGACCCACTTCTATGCAAATGATGATTGCTAAGGGCCAGGGAATATTTGGAATGCAATAAGCAAAGAGTCAGACATGACTTGGCCACTGAATAACAACAACAAGGCTAAGTGGAGGAAGCAACTCAAGTAGGAGAAATTGAAAAATCACAAGTTCCTACCTATTAGAGAATGTAATTACAGTGTTTCAAATGCAGAGAAACTCTATAATTACTCTGACATTTACAAAGATTTTTGGAAGAGAAAAGGCAGGATCTTAAGGGATGTGATTTTAAACCTGAGGAAAATTCTTTTAGGTAAATCATATTAGAAAGTATAGTCCAAAGCTGACTCTGAGTAGTTTCAAATAACTGGATACTCTTTTCATGCTAAATTCTCCTTATGTATATTGTTAATCTTTGTTTTAGGAGGAAATATCAGATGTACTAGTCTTAAGAGTTTGAAGGCACTCAATTAACTGTATATGAATGAGTGCATGAATCATTGAACTAAGATTAAATCATTTATAAATAATACATCTATATACTTCTTGGTCAGGTTTTCCTTTCTCAACTACACTGTCATCTCTGTATTAGGATAATGTCAACTCATAAGTTTCTGGGTATTGAAAAAGGACAATGTCATACATCCACTTCTAAATTCACCTGCTAAACAAAAATTTATTAACTACTACACACAAATCATTGTTCTATGTGCTTCTAATGTATTAGTAAACAAAGTGAGTTTACAAGCTTTTGTGATGATGATAGTGACAATGATAATTATAAAAACAGATAATGATTTCATAATACTTAATATGTATCAAGTAATTACTTTCATATATACATATATATATGGGCTTCCCTGGTGGCTCAGATAGAATTGGCCTGCAATACCTGAGACCCAAGTTCAGTCCCTGGATTGGTAAGACTTTTCCTGGAGAAGGCAGTGGCTTCTCATTCCAGTATTCTTGCCTGGAGAATTCCATGGATGGAAGAGCCTGGTGAGCTACAGTACATGGAGTCACAAAGAGTTAGACATGACTGAGTGATTAACATATGCATATAAATATACAAAATAGTGTTTCCATAAAAACTATGAAATAGGTACTTTGATTTCCTCCTACTCTATAAATGAGAATTGAAATAGAGTGAGATTAAGGAAACTTGCTCATGATCATAGAGCTAGTAAATCAGAGAACTGCTATCAAAGCCTGGGAATGTAGCTATAGGATCTGTTCTTAACCATAACCATAACCATGATGTTATAATTAGGCTTCCACCTAATTATACTAAGTGACAAGCAGTTGATTCTCTCAGGCTGTTATCTGAGAACTTTTGTTTTTGTTCAGTCACTCAGTGGTGTCTAAGTCTTTGTGAACCATGGACTGCAGCATGCCAGGCTTCCCTGTCCTACAGTGAGTGGGTGGAATATAATGCTTTACTTGTAGCTGGGAAAAGCAAGATCTACTTTTGGCATGAATATTAAAATATTTTAGGACTAATAGAGATAGAATGTGTATTATCTAAGGGATCTGTATAATGTAAACTTATAGAAGAGAAACCTGCCCAACCTCTTTGGAGCTTAATTAATCTTTTTTGATCACCGGGCTTTACAGTGTATAGCTTGGACTAGGAAAAAGGCTCACTGTTTTTGCACATTGTTCAGCCTCTAGTCTTATTTTTATTCAACTATAATTTATAAATGAATAGTTTATTTAAATTAATACAGCATATATACAATAAGGGATATTCATTATTGCAACTAAAGTGAAAGTGAGTGAAGTCTCTCAGTCATGTCTGACTCTTTGCAACCCTGTGGACTGTAGCCTACCAGGTTCCTCCATCTATGGGATTTCCAGGGAAGAACTGGAGTGGGTTGCCATTTCCTTCAGGAGGTCTTCCCCACCCAGGGATTAAATCCGGGTCTCCCTCATTGTAGGCAGACGCTTTACCTTCTGAGCCACCAGGGAAGTCCACTGCAACTTAGGTGTAACGCAAATCTAAAGTTCACAATTAACAATTCAAGTGTTTGCCTTTGATGCTAATTAAATAGCATCCTTCTTGGAAGCAACTCTATAAATACCATTATAGACAAACTATACACAGTGTCTATTAAAAACTGATGGCAGATAGCAGATAAGTTTGAAAAATAATTATTGAACTGACAATACCCATGTAAAGATTGCTCTAACCACACAGCCAAAACTAAAATTAACCTAACAATATATATTAAAGCATATATCTTTTTTTAAAAACTTAAAAAGAGTATATACGTTTCTGTGTATAACTAAATTTACTGTGTTATATGTCTGAAACTAACATGATGTTGTAAATCAACTGTACTTTAATAAAAAGCAAAAAGCATATGTCCCTTTTAGCCTATGATATTATTATTAATTAGCACTTTCTATACTATAGACTATGTGCTTATTAAATATATAAATAAACTGATCCATCACTTATGTATTATATCTAGGCCACAAAATATACTATGCTATACACATAAACATATGGCTAAAGTGGATCCTGGATCAATTAAAACCTGATGCATGAGATGAACATATTTTCAAGTACAATTTAAATGAATGTAAAATACACATTTTTTATTGCTAATCATGTGTACACATTCCCTCAGCATGAGAATTATATTTTAATACATTATGCTAACAAAAAATGAGCAAAACATGTTTCTTTTCAAGATAATTTATAATATCAAGTCATGCATGAAAGTAATGAGATTAATAATAGAAAGTATAGATTTATTCACTCTCTGGATGATAAATCATGACAAGTCATTAAAGTCATTTAATTCTTATACAGTAAAAACCATGCCATGGCAGAGAGAATGGATAATACTATTTAGAACAGTTCATGCCTAGTTGATGAGATAAAATTAAGTCAGAGTTGTTAGTAGTGTTCTAAAATTGTTTTGCATTAATAGAAATCTGGAAAGTTTGAATGGAATGTAAATCATGTGAGAATGGAATGCTCCCTTTGATTATTTCAATACCACACGTGAAAAGAACATTCCAAGCTAGTACTCTTACAGTTTATGACTCATACTGATTGAGTTCTTTCTTACGTAAAACAGGTTAATAGTCTCCCAAATTAAGTTAAAATATAAACATAAAAGACAAGAAATTTAATTCTGTTTAAATATATAAACAATTGTTTGTATGCTTATTATCCCTGGGTAAACTATTACTTTCCTTGTGTTTTATAATATTATTTTTATTATTATTGTTTTAAAGTTAATAAACACCTGGCTCACAGCTCAAAAGTTACAAAGGGATTTCTCCTGCTTACCTCTTTCACACACCTACTTCTTTTGGAATATCCCAATGAGTTTACTGGGCAATCTTTAAGAGATACTTCACTTAAAGTACATGTATTTGCTTATATATATATGTATATATATATATACATGTATATATATATATTCATTTCCCCACTGTTCTTTTCACAAAGGTTTTAGCACAATGTACAACTGTTCTAAAACTTTTCATTTTTTTTCCACTTAGTGTTTACTTAGCAAATCTTGGAAAATTTTTATACACTATACAAAGGCCCTCTTGTTAAATGAAAGTTATATCTATTTTATATATCAAAACGTTTATCAAAAATTTTTAAAGTGAGATATATCAATAATATGTACACTTTTTAATTGATATATTCATTTTACATTTAGCAATAGATCTAATTATTACCATGATTTTGAAATGAATTAGTTTAAGCTTATATTTTGTGTTACCTATGAAAGTGTTAAACAATGGGAAATATCAAAGCTATCTATTGGCAATTCTTTTCCTGACTACTGTTAACATACTGGTGGTTTGTGGACTGGTAACACAATTTAAATAAGTGCTCAATTTTGCATCTTAATGCGAATAAAACTTTTGCTTGTCTGCTTTGATCTGTTTATAATTCAAGATCTTAGACAACTGAATAATCTCCATTGAAAAATCTAAGCTACTCCATTTTGTAAGGTTCCAAGAAAAGAGCCTTTGGAAATCCAAGAGCCTTTAGAAATCCCTTAACCCCACCCCATTACCCGCGGACCAANTTGATCTGTTTATAATTCAAGATCTTAGACAACTGAATAATCTCCATTGAAAAATCTAAGCTACTCCATTTTGTAAGGTTCCAAGAAAAGAGCCTTTGGAAATCCAAGAGCCTTTAGAAATCCCTTAACCCCACCCCATTACCCATGGACCAATCAGAACCCGTGGCCAGACTGGAAAATGGGAACCAATCAGAACCCAACACCTAACCCTTCTACAGAAGATAACCAATTAGACATCTCCCAACCTGGAAACTCCTGTTTTTCAAATTTCTGGTGCAAGAATACCCTATATAAGCAATGCAACCCAGAGCTCAGGGCTCCTCCCTATAGCTGTTGCGGCAGTATCGGTGGGAGCCCCAGCTCAAGCTTGGTAATAAAAACTCTCTTGCTTTTGCTTGGGATATCGGCTCCCTACTGCTTATTGGGAGATTTCGTAACTTGGGCATAACATCCATGTGTCTGCAAACTGCTGTTAACGCACCCATTTATAGGAATTTGTTGTTGCTCAGTTGCTCAGTCTTGGCTGACTCTTCACAACTCATGGACTGCAGCACAACAGACTTCCCTGTCTTTCACTATTTCTCAGAGTTTGCTCAAACTCATGTCCACTGAGTCGATGACGTTATCCAACCATTTCATCCTCTGTCACCCTTTCTCCTCCTGCCTTCAATCTTTCCAATCATCAGGCTCTTTTCTGGTGAGTCATTTCTTCATATCAGGTGGCCAACATATTGGAGATTCAGCTTCAGCATCAGTCCCTCCAGTGAATATTCAGGGTTGATTTTCCTTAGGACTGACTTGTTTGATCTCCTTGCTGTTCAAAGGGCTCTCAAGAGTCTTATGCAGCACCACAATTCAAAAACATCGATTCTTTGACACTCAGCCTTCTTTATGTCCACCTCTAACATCTGTACATGACTACTCGAAAAACCATTAGATGGACTTTTGTCATCAAAGTTTTATCTCTACTTTTTAATATGCTGTCTAGGTTGGTCACAGCTTTTCTTCTAAGGAGTGAGCATCTTTTAATTTCATAGCTGCAGTCACCATCTATAGTGATTTTGGAGCCCCCCAAAATAGTCTCTCACTGTTTCCACTGTTTGCCCATCTATTTGCCATGAAGTGATGGGACCAATTCCTGAATGTTGAGTTTTAAGCAAACTTGTTCACTCTCCTCTCACTTTCATCAAGAGGCTCTTTAGTTCTTTGCTTTCTGCCATAAGGGTGGTGCCATCTGCCTAGCAGAAGTTATTGATATTTCTCCCCAGCAAACTTGACTTTAGCTTGTGCTGCATCCAGCCTGTCATATCACATGATATACTCTGCATGTATATTAAATAAACAGGGTAAAAATATACAGCCTTGTTATATTCCTTTCCCAATTTTGAACCAGTCAATTGTTCCATGTATTGTTCTAACTGCTGCATCTTCACCTGTATACAGGAAATCAGGAGACAGATAAAGTGCTCTGGTATCCCCATCTGTAAAAGAATTTTTCACATTTTGGCAAGAATACTGGAGTGCTTTGCCATTCCTTCCTCTGGTGGACCATGCTTAATCAGAACTTTCAACTTTGACCCATCCATCTTGTGTGGTCCTGCACATCATAGGACATAGCTTCATTGAGTTACACAAGCCCCTTTGTGAGAACAAGGCTGTGATCCATGAAGAGGATATTAGCTTTTACACTTAGAAAAAAACACCAATCACTAATTAGTATAATTTCTCAAAATAAAAGTCTCAAAGTAAATTGAAAAAGACATATATAAGACTTGCATGCCAAAAATTACAAAATAGTAATGAAATAAAGATCTAAATAAATGTTGGGATATGTTATACTGTTTTCCAGACAACTTAATGTAGTAATGATGTTAATTTTTTCCCAACTGATACACAGATGTATCCCAATTCTTATCAAAATCACATCAAAATTTTTATAGATATAAATAAGGTTATTATAAAATTTATTTGTAAAGGCAAAGGAATCAGAGTAGCTAAAATTAATGTTTGTTGCATGTAAGTTAATGGATTTATTTTATTTTAAAATGTTGGAATTTTATGGTGTCATATATCTATAACTTTCCTTGTGTATCTTATTTTGATATCATGCTCTATGGGTTCCTTTATTGAAATACAATTGATTTAAAACATTATGTTAGTTTCAGCCATATAGCAAAATAATTCAGTTGTGCATTTTTTTTCAGATTACTTTGAAAGACCTATATGCTGAAAGCTATAAAACATTGATCAAAGTAATTGAAGATGATGATAAGAAATAGATATCTCATGTCCTCAATTGGAAGAATTAATGTTAAAATGACCATAATACTCAAAGAAATCTACATATTTAATGTGATCCCTATCAAAATGTCTATGATACTTTTCATAAACTAGAATAAATTTTCCTAAAATTTTACAGGTTTTTTGCACTGTAAATATATTTGTATGTGTTATATAAAAATAATATATAAAATAATATAATATATACTTTCATGTTTTGAAAGTAAAAGTGAAAGTCACTCAGTCATGTCTGACTCTTTGCAATTCCGTGGACTAGAGTCCATGGAATTCTCTAGGCCAGAATAGTGGAATGGGTAGCCATTCCCTTCTCCAGGGGATCGTTCAAACCCAAGGATCGAATCCAGGACTCCTACATCGCAGGCAAATTCTTTAGCAGCCTTCAGGGAAGCCGTGTATATGTTATATATATAAACATACATATATGTGTGTGCGTGTGTGTATGTATTCAATATTTTATGATGATGATAAAGTCTTAAATCCACACGATATTTATTTTATTATTTTGTATGCTATTCAGATTTAACTAATTTCTTATACATGATGCAGGAGGCAGGATGCTTGGGGCTGGTGTATGGGGATGATCCAGAGAGACGTTATGGGGTGGGAGGTGGGAGGGGGATTCAGGATTGGGAGCTTGTGTACACCTGTGGTGGATTCATGTCCATGTATGGCAAAGCCAATAGAGTATTGTAAAGTAAAATTTAAAAAAATTAATAAATAAAATAAAAAGTTAAAAAAAAACAAAAAAAGAAAAACATTTTTACCCACCTATTTTGGATACATTATTAATCATATAAAGGATTATTTCATTCCTTTCCTATCTTACAAAGCATTATTTCAGTTCAGAATAACAAGATTCTTTAGAAAATAAAGACTAAGTAATTAACAATAAACCTTCTACATATGAAATTATTCCCCATGCAAGCATCCTTACCCATATTTAATTCTACTTGTTGTTCTTTACTCACAAAGCCCTGTTGCAAAAATTGCTACCCCATGGACTATAGCCCACCAGACTCCTCTGTCCATGGGATTTCCTGGCAAGGATACTGGAGTGGGTTGCCCTTTCCTTCTCCAGGGTATCTTCCTGACCCAGGGATCAAACTTGAGTCTCCTGCATTGGCAGGAGCCACTAAGCCACCAGGGAAGCCACATAAACTCTATTAATCCAGTCAAATCTTTAAAGGACAAAAATGATATCATGATACAATATAAAGACAACAAAAAGGGAAAATATTTAAGAATTACAGAAATGTGTTTAAAATGACTGTGTGTAGTAGTCAAACACAAAAATAAAAAGGAAAATATAGAATTCTTTGATACCAGTAATCAGTTAACTATGTCCCCTCTGCTAAAGAAACTCAAACAGTGCCTGTAAATTATTACAGATTAGTAGGAAATAACTTGAGCTAATTCACCCTCCTATGGAATTATACGGAGTGTATAGCATATCTCCCAGAAATTTTATGTCCATAAATATCAGTACTTTAGTTTTGAATATGTGAAATCAGTTATACTTTAATTCATGTGCTTGCTTTCTGATGAGCAAGTGGCATCAGTTGCTTGTTATTAGCAATGGAAGACAAGCACTTCTGCCTACTGCATCTTGGTATCTGAGTCATCAAGGGAAATGTCAACACTAGAAGGAGCATTGCTTTACTCTCCTGGAGAAGAGAGGAGTAAGATCAGCTTCAATAGTGGGCTTCAGTCTCCCACGGACAGCAGGTTCCTCTAGGCAGCCCACCAACCCCAGGCAGCTGACCTGCACTCACACCTCTTGTGCTGCAGCAGAAGGCCTTTATCCCCTCCCTGTAGGAGACAGATACAGCAGTGGGCTGACCAGATGCCATATGACATACATGCTTAGGCAAACAAATGAGTGCACAGTGAATGTGAAACAGGGAAAGACTTAGGTCAGGCATGGTAAGCAAGTATTCTGGACCCAACACCCATTCTTATGTGATTGAGAAAAAGTCCAAAGACAATGATGGGACTGCTTTTCCCAACAGCTTCATGGTGATTTTTTTCCTTTTTCATAGTTTTACCTTGGCACTAAAAATAGAATATAAACACCAAGGACAACTCCACAGACAAGCCATTAGAAAATGAAAGAATGATTCATTTTACAGCGATTTATAATGCAGCTAAAAGCCCAGAAAACAAAGTAGAGCAGAACAAAACAGGAATCTAAAACAGGAGAGAGAAGTCGATTCATTTCAATTATTTTTATATTGAATATTCTTGTTACAAAATGCTTTGCAACCTGATTTACACATCTTGTTTTTGCTCTTCACAAAAAACCTGAATGTCAGAAATCAGGTATTTTTGTTAGCAATTTATTGGGATGAAAATTGAACTTTAGATTTATTCATATAATGTGTCAGAAACATTTTAATCATAAATTGCCTCTTATAGTTCAGTCCAGTTCAGTCGTGTCTGACTCTGGGACACCATGGATGGCAGCACACCAGGCCTCCCTGTCTGGCACCAACTCCCAGAGTTTACTTATAGTTATTTGATTTCAATTTCCAGCATTTCTCTATTTTGTTTTTCTAGTAATATAGTCTTTATAAAGTAAGGATGGCTTCTTAAAATTAAGTACACTGTTCAGTAAAGAACGTCAGATGACAGAAATCAAAAATTTATGTGACAACTTGGGTTTTATAATATGAAAATTTCATAATTCAAAAAAAATTCAAAACAGATGAGAACTTAATAAATTCACTTTAATATTTTATGAAATAAGCATTGCATTATGGCAGGCTAGATTAATAAAGGAGAGATAAGAAGGCCTTCTTCAGTGAAAAACAAAAAGAAATAGAGGAAAACAATATAATGGGAAAGATTAGCAATCTCAAGAAAATTCTAGATACTACTAAGGGAACACTTCATACAGAGATGGGCACAATAAAGGACAGAAACAGCAAGGGCCTAATAGAAGCAGAAGAGGTTAAAAATAGCTGGCATGAATACGTAGAAAATCTATCCAAAAACCCGGATAACCACGATGGCATGGTTACTCACCTAGAGCCATAAATCCTGGAGTGGGAAGTCAAGTGGCCCTTAGGAAGCAGTACCACAAATAAAGCTAGTGGAGATGATGAAATTGCAGCTGAGCAATTTAAAATCCTAAAAGCTGACATTGCTAAAGTGCTGCACTCATTAAGTCAGCAAATTTGGAAAATTCAGCAATGGCCACAGGGCTAGAAAAGGTCAGTTTTCAGCCTAAACCCAAAGAAAGGCAATGCTGAGGGCTATTCAAACTATAGTAAAATTGTGCTTATTTCACATGATATCAAGGTATGCTCAAAATCGCTCAAAGCAGGCTTTGATAGTACATGAACCAAGAAGTTCCAAATGCACAAGCTGTATTTAGAAAAGGCAGAGGAAGTAAAGCAGAGAACAAATTGTCAACATCCCTTGGATCATAGATAAGACAATAGAATTTCAGAAAAACATCTACTTCTGTTTTATTGGCTATGCTAAAGCCTTGACTGTGTGGATCACAACAAACTGTGGACAATTCCTAAAGAGATGGGCATACCATGGTATATATGCTTCAGTGCCATTCTCCCAAATCACCCCACCCTCTTCTTCTCCCTCAGAGGCAAAGCCAATAGAGTATTGTAAAGTAAAATTTTAAATAAATAAATAAATAAAATAAAAAAATATTTTTAAAAAGAAAGCAGATTAGTGGTTATGTGGAGTGGGGAATGAGGGAGGAGGGAGTCATTATTTAGGGGGTACAGAGTTTCAGTCTGAGGAAAATGAAAAGTTCTGGAGATGGATAATGGCAACGGCTGCACAAATTGTAAATGTACTTAACACCACTGAACATCAAAACGGTTAAGTGGTAAGTTTTGTTACATATGTTTTATCATGATAAAAATAAATTTAAAAACTAAAAAAAAAAAAAGCCTCAGATACAAAAATAACGCCACCCTTATGGCAGAAAGCAAAGAAGAACTAAAGAGCTTCATGATGAAAGTGAAAGAGGAAAGTGAAAAAGTTGGCTTAAAACCCAACATTCAAAAAACCAATGTCATCGCATCTGGTCCTATCACTTCATGGCACATAGATGGGGAAACAATGAAAATGGTGAGAGACATTATTTTGAGGGGGCTCCAAAACCACTGCAGATGATTACTGAAGCCATGAAATTAAAAAAGACACCTGCTCCTTGGAATAAAAGCTATGACCAACCTAGATAGCATATTAAAAAGCAGAAACATTATTTTGCCAACAAAGGTCAAAGCTATGGTTTTTCCAGTAGTAGTCATTTATAGTTGTGAGAGTTGGACTATAAAGAAAGCTGAGTGCTGAAGAATTGATGCTTTTGAACTACGGTTTTGGAGAAGACTCTTGAGAGTCCCTTGGACAGCAAGGAGGTCCAACCAGTCCATCCTAAAGGAAAATCAGTCCTGAATATTCTTTGGAAAGAATGATGTTGAAGCTGAAACTTCAATACTTTGGCCACCTGATGTGAGGAACTAACTCATTTGAAAGACCCTGATGCTGGGAAAGATTTAGGGCAGCAGGAAAGGGGATGAGAGAGGGTGAGATGGTTGGATCACATCATTGACTCAATGGACACGAGTTTGAGTAGGCTCCAGGAGTTGGTGATGGACAGGAAAGTTTGGTGTGCTGTGCAGTTCATGGGGTCGCAAAGAGTTGGACAGGATTGAGCAACTGAACGGATCTGAAGAGAGAGCATTATGTAGAAGGGTCCAAGGGTGAAGGGATCTAAGAATCTGAAAGAGGACCCCTGGAGCTAGAATTAAAGCCTGGCATGGTGCAGTCCATGAAGTCACCAAGAGTCAGATAGGACTGAGTGACTGAGATGAATGAACTGGACCAAACTGAGACATCTGCAATTAAGGTGCAAAATACTGCCTATTTATTAGGTATTTTAAGACAATAAAAAAATATCAACAACTAAAAAGTTCATTTTTCTCTAGCAAAACTACACTTTAATATTATGATCTTAATATTCTTACAAGGACATAGCAGTTAATAAGCACTACAATGAGTTACCTTGATGAGCATAGATAAATAGATTAGCTGTCTAAATAAATGGGTAGGTTTTTTCTGTCTCGTAATGGACTCATATGCACCAGTGAACACAATTACCATCTTAAATATGTTGTAGGGTAAACTTCAAACAGAATGAAATTTATGTTTCTTGAATGCATTTATCTTTAGAATGGATAAGTTTTTGTTTTTCCCTCTCATTGGAAGCAATTGCTAACTTCATCACTCCTCTCTGCCTCTTGTTCTCATTATCCAATGAACATTTCCATTAGCTCAACATCCAAGGCTACTACACACTTTTTAACTACAGAGTCTATATAGTTGCTAATAATCTGGAGAAATAAATGTATTTTCTTTGGATACCACTTAACAATTATTTGAGCAAGGATAAACTATGACCATGGAGACGGTAATCTCACTCAACATCTGCTTTTCCTTTGAATGGTTTAAGAGACAATCACAGAACAGACTAAGAAAATAACTCCACTTTCTTGGAATAATGAGTTATTTTTACATATATTTTAAGAACTGATTAGTATAAATTCATAGGAACAAATTATGTTGGTCACATTCACTATTCCTATTAAATGAAGAATATTTCAGGATAAGGAAGATAATAAAAAGCATTATTTTGTTTATAGTTACTCATTATGTCTTCTTGAGTTAGTTTTGTAAATCAATATATTCACACAAGAAAATATGTTTTTATTCTAAATCAATACAATGAAGAAATGTTTGTTGTTTAAATGCTGATATCATATGCTTCAATGCATCTGCCTACTTTGAAATATTAGAATATTATGAGTACATTAAAAAACTTAATGCATTAATGTAAAGTGAAACCAAAAGGAAATATTGATTTAATTTAAGTTTATTAAATAGCCTTGGGGAAACATGAGATCCAGTAATACAATTATTTAATGAATTAAAATTTAATGAAATTTACTTTTGTTACATTTTGTAATTGTGGTTATATCTATTTTATAATGTAAGTGTTTGCAACATGGTCAATAAAATAAAGACAGTGACTGCTTGTAAAAGTTGGAATCACTTATGTGAGAGGTATTCAATTGGCCTTAGTCATATTTTCTTTCACTGAGAATTTTGGGGATGATAAAATATATATATATTTTTTTTATTTCTTTAAATGTAAACATTCTAGTCTTGTCTTTTTCAGGCAAACATTCCATGACATTTAAAAACATCATTATGTCCTCCCAAATAATATGTAATTATTATACACACACACACACACACACATATATACATATATATATATATATATATATATATTGTACTCAGATTCCTTTATATGACTGTTTGTTAACTTGACAGGCAAGATATTTAAATTTGCATTATAACTTTGAAAAATTACCAGATCAATATATTCATGCAACTTATTTTTGGTAATTTCACAAGGACAAATTTTAATCATTTGAAATTCATCAAAAGCATTTTCTTGAAGATACATCAATAATGCAGTGAAGCACAGAATTCATTTAAAATGGGCTAATCATAAGATCATACCATGATGAAATTAATGTTACAAAAATGGCATGATCATACTTATTTTAAGCCAAGCATAGTCAACTAGAGTCACTAAGGATATTACTTTCTGAAATAAAAACCAAATATAAATGTAAATATCCTCATTTATGCCAATGATTTGAATATAATAAGAACATGAATTGTTAAATAATTCTACATTTTAAGGTCAAATCAGTTCAGTTCAGTTGCTCAGTCGTGTCCGACTCTTTGGGACCCCATGAATTGCAGTATAAGAGGTTACAAAAAAGAACTCTGAGAATATTAAAATACATACATGCAAACACACACACATAAACATAAACACACTATTCCAGAGTAAAGGCAAAGTGGAGATTCTACCCAACTCATACCCTATGCTTATAACCTTAATACCAAAACATAAGAAACACAGTATGAGAATAAACTTACTTATAGGTCAAGTTCTTAATGAAGTGCATGGGAAAATCTTAGCAAAGCAGTGTCAGCAAAGTATAAAATGGGGAATAGAACTACCATGTGAGTTATTCCAAGAATGCATGGCTGCTTAAACATTAAAAAAAATCATTAAGTGCAGTTCATCAAATAAACATAATAAAGAGGAAAACATACATTCATTAGATATTTTTAAATGAGCATAGCAAATTTGTTGGATATAAAATCAGCATACAAGCTCCATTTCTGCAAACAATGAAACATATTTTAAAAATTAGTTTAAAAGGATGCCATTTTACAACAGCATGCCCATAGGAAGTACATATGAAATAAACTGATAAAAACATAAACAAGACTTCTATGAGACATAAAATACCTCCTAAACAAACAAGAGAACTTCTTACAAGTTCTTAAAAGGAAATAATACTGGTAAGATGTAAATTCTCTGCTAACTGAACTATAGATTCAACAAAATTCAAATCAAAATTGAAACATGATTTTTTATGGACCCTGGTATATGAGGGTCTCAAAAATTTATATGAATATGCAAAGGGCCAGAATACACAAGTCCCTATGTATAAGAATTACAAAGTGAGAAAATTTGTCAGACCCAATACCAAGCATCACTTATAATTTATAGCAATTAAGAGGATATGATTTTGGCTTTCTTATGAACATAAGATCAATCTAACATAGTGACCTCAGAAGCATATACACAAATATATGAGAAATTTGATATATTACACAGATGAAAATGCAGATGGGAGTAAGGTGACTGGTTTATAAACAAATTGTACTGTTTTAGAACAGTTTTAAATTTACAGAAAAATATAGTTTCCTTGCATCTCACACCTACTTTTCCCTATTATTAATGCCTTATATTAGAAAGGTGTATGTTTTTATTGCTTAAGGTACATTTGTTATTGAATAATAACATATAGATAAATACTTATACATTACTTTTAGATAGCATCTATATTTTCTTTCTATTCACATACTGTTAACCTAAATTTGTTTTTCTGGTTCAAGAGTCACACCTCCCCCCAAGATATCACATAACCTTAGTCAGTATATCTCCTTATTCACCCCTTGATTTTGAGAATTTCTTAAACTTTCCTGTTTTAGTGATCTTGACAATTTTGGGAAGTAATGATCATGTATTTGTGGAAGGTCCCTCAAATTAAACTTGTTTATTTCTCTCGTGGTTATACTTTTCTCATGGCTTTGATTTTAGAGCAGAGGATCATAGGTGAAGGTGAAGTTTTATTACAACATATCAAGGATACATGCTATCAACATGGCATCACTGTTGTAGTTGACTTCTTGAACTTAATCACCTGGACAAAGTAGTATTTGTCAGGTTTTTCCATTAGGTAATATTATGTCCTTTCCATACTGTACTGAAAAGGAGAAACTCAACATGCACAGCTGACACAGGGAGCAAGGAGTTAAATCGTACTTCTTGAAGGACAGAATATCCCCATAGGTTATTTCTGATTCTTCTGCATTCAATATATTTTTTAAAAATTACTTGTTTATATCAAAATCAGATTGTTTCAGGGCCATGGGGAGCTCTTTCATTTAGTTTACGAGTTCCTTTGCCATACCTCATCATTGCTATATTTATTTTTTAAATAAATTCTTACTGGAACTATAAGTTACTGCAGTATCCTCTTGTCTACTTCCTGCCTTGGTTCTAGAATCACCATTTCTCTAAGTAATCCTTGAGGTTTTTTGTTTTTTTTTTGCAGAATGGTTTGGAGTATTCACACAATGGGAAACTATACGGTAATGAATATGAATAATCTATAACCTCAAGCATCCATAGGGATGAATCACAAAAATGCTGAGCTTAAGTTTCAAATTACAGTAGAATGGATATAATGTGATTCTATTTATAATAGAATCATGAACACTTCCTTATAAGAGATCATTCGGTTAGATTTCTATTGCTATTGTAACAAATTACAAATTACTGTAACAAATATGTTTGTTACTATAAATAGACCTTACAGTTCTGAATCAAGTCAAGAGTTGTAAACGGCTCTCAATGGGCTAAAACTAAAAGGTTGACAGGGCTGCATTCCTTTTGCAGGCTCTAAAGGAGTATTCCTTTCTTTGACATTTCCATTTTCTTAAGGTCACCCACATTCATTAGCTCAAGGGCCCCTTCCTCCATCCCAGTGCTAGCTATGTCAGGCTGCATTCTTCTTATGCTGCCATCTCTTTAATTCTCCATTTTTGCCTCCATCTTCCACACATATGGCCCTTATGATTTCAAGAGACCCACCTTGATAATGCAGAATAAAATCCCAACTGTTAATTGATTAACCAAGTTAACTTCATCTGTGACTTTATCTCCCCTTTGCCATGAAATGAAACATGTTTATAGGTTCCAGGGTTAAGCACATGGTAGGGGCATCATTCTGCCTACTAGAATTATCATTCAAAAATTAATTACATATTTGAATGCCTGTATTGCTAGTAAAACCATGAAGGAAACTGAGGCAGTGATTCTCACTGAAGTTAGAAGAATGATTCCTTCCAAGAAGAAGACAAGGAAATATAAATAGAAAAAATGAAAATGTATAAGCCTCTTATTCGGCAGTGACTAATTTCTTAAACAAAAGTTTCAGGTGGACTCATAGTTAATCTTTATCCTGCATCAGTGGACACAGTGTTGAGGTACTACGTGTTTCTACAATTTGGAATTATTTGTTGTTTTTGCCGTTACAATTTTAAAGATCATTAAGTGCTTTTCAAAACCTATTTAACATGACTCCAAATAAGCAGGTATACCCACACATGAAAAAGTAGTTATGTATTAATATGTACAAAGGTAAATACTTCAATTAAAATGAAAATCTTTGAAGTAAAAGTACTGAATTCATCACAGTTTGTCATCTGTTTGACCTGGTCTATGCCACAGAAGCTTGGCTTGGATCAACTTGGTTCCTTTTACATCAGGCTTCAGGTAAGGTTTAATGACTGGAAGGCATGGACAGAAGATTGAGAATTCAGTAGTTAGGGAGAAAAAATATATATTTATAAAAATTTTAATGAATATTTACAAAAATATTTAGAAAAAAACATATAGTTATAATCCATTTTGTTAACATGTGAAGGACTGATTTTAAAGCTGAAACTCCAATACTTTGGCCACCTGATGCAAAGAGCTGACTCATTTGAAAAGACCCTGATACTGGGAATGATTGAGGGCAAGAGGAGAAGGGAATGACAGAGGATGAGATGGTTGGATGGCATCACCGACTCAATGGACATGGGTTTGGGTAGACCCTGGCAGTTGGTGATGGACAAGGAGGCCTGGAGTGCTGCGGTTCACTGGGTTGCAAAGAGTTGGACACGACTGAGCAACTGAACTGGAACTGGAACTGGGAAAGCTCAGTGACTTTCTTATTAAACATAAATCACTTTGTTGTTATTGCTATTGCCATTCCTCCTTTCTCTTCCAACTCCTTATTTTTCTTCCTTTTATTTGTTCTAGATTTTTTTCTTCACTTCCTCCTCTTCCCTCTTTGTCTTCTTCAGTTTCTTTTTTTCTAGTGTTTTTGCCTCTGTCCTTCAGGGAGAGTTATTACTTTATTGATCTTCCTTTAACACAAAACAGAAGCTCCTTTGGGGCTTCCCTGGTAGCTCAGCTGGTGAAGAATCTTCCTGCAATTGAGGGAGACATGGATTCTATCCCTGGGTTGGGAAAGACCCTGGAGGAGGGAAAGACTTCACTATTCTGGCCTGGAGAATTCCACAAACTACATAGTCTGGACCGGACTGTATAGTTCATTGATTGTATATAGGCCATGGGGTCGCAAAGAGTTGGACTTGACTGAGTGACTTTCACTTTCACTTTTGAGTAAAAAATATAAGTGTAGAGGACCACATAATTAGGTCAAATAATCTCACCACTGCTTATATCAAAATACTATGTAAAAAAATGGTTTCTAGAAGCCACTATGACTACAAATATTTTCCATTGTTACTTCTTCTGCATCCTTTGCTTTAGTAAGATCAAAGATAAATATCTACTGTATAGAGTAAAATGGTAGAGGAAATAACTAACCATAGCTTAAAATTGAACAGATAATGGTTTTCCTTTTTAAAACAATTACAAGTTGTTCTAATAATGTCAGCAATGAGGGAGAAAGAGTAAGAGAAGCTAAGTTTTTAGATTGCATGCAGTTACTAGCTTCTGCAAAAGTATTTTGACTTTCTCATATAGGTACATTAGAGAATCAAAACAGATTTCTAAATAAAAATGTGTTCATATAAGTGTATGTGAATGTAATAATTTTTATTCTACTATTTCCATGAATGACTATACATATGAGAAACTTTATGGTATAGAGATAAAGTATGCTCTCTGAGGTAAAACTGCCTGAATTAAAAAATTAACTAAATTAGGACCATGTGGTCAACAATAATTAACCTAAGCTGTATAATCTTAGGTCAAAACCTATAAATTTAGAATAATGAATTCAAATATTTGTGTAAACATGTACACTCTTTTAAAATATCTAGAATACATTAGGCATTTATACATACTAGCAATTATGACAAAAGCTTAATCTATGAAATTTCAATATATATAACACATACCTACAGTAATACATCTTAATATCAAATAAATGAATATTGCATTCTTTTTATTCATGTATTATTTAGCTTTTATAAAAATAATTGATGCTTGTGAACTGTGGTATTAGAGAAGATTCTTAAGAGTCCCTTGAACTGCAAGGAGATCAAACCTTTCAATTCTGAAAGAAATCAGTCCTGAATATTCATTGGAAGGACTGATGCTGAAGTTGAAGCCCCAATATTTTGGCCACCTGATGTGAAGAGCTAACTCATTGGAAAAGACCCTGATGCTAGGAAAGATTGAAGGCAGGAAGAGAAGGGCATGACAGAGGATGAGATGGTTGGATGGCATCATCAATTCCATGGACATGAGTTTGAGCAAGCTCCAGGAGTTGGTGATGGACAGGGAAGCATGGTGTGCTTCAGTCCATGCATACGCAAAAAGTTGGACATGACTGAGCGACTGAACTGAACTGAAAAATAATAGGAATTTGATAATAATGAGAAATACATGAAACATATAAAATCAAGATAAATGTCCATGGTTCTTTAGCATCACCGTAGGTACTACTAAAGTTATGGAACTAATTGGAGATAATCCACTGCTAATGGTCATAATCTCATGATCATAGAAACCAAAAAAATTTAATTTCTAAATGTAGCTTAGAAAGTTTCTAATGATTTTAATATACTTTCTCTCTTTTGTGTCTATTGTGTGTCTGTGTTATATTTGCATTGACATGGCCAGTAGGTATTTGGATATACAAGATGGAATTTCACAACAGAGGTTGATGAGAGAAATGTTTCAAGTTTCAATGTTTCAAGACCTCTTCATTCTTTTCTGTCTATGAGCTTTCTGTTGAAAACTTCACAGACTGCTATCATTTTAACCTCCTCAGTTATGAGCATGTCCCAGTTCTGCAACTGGCACTCTGAATTCTCTAATTAGACTCTGCATTTTCAACAGTTGCTGGTTATTTCTACATGTGAAATCCTTCCATCTACAACATCTTCTGGGAAAGGAGAACAAAATAATAAATGCATATCACTGACATTTTAAAGGTAAGAAAACTGGGTCTCAGAATTTATGTACGGTACTTTGAAACACAGATTTAGTAACTAGAAAAGTAGAGGCTAAAATAGATCATTGGAGTTCAAATCTACTGCCCTTTCTATATGGCACTGTTAAATGTAAATATATTCTAATGCATAACAATGCTATAATAATTCAGTTTTATTATATCACTGTGCCTATATCATCCAGCATAATTTGTGGCCAGCTCCAAGTTAATTTATTTCATTTGCTTTACCCAGCCTTGTATATACAGAAAAGACCCTTTTCACTAAGTTATCAGAATGAACTGCCCCACATTATGCTTTGATGATAGTATTATTGCTTTGTGTTCTTTGGGGTATTACAGATTCAAAAGTATAAAGCTCATTAACATGAAACAGCTCCCTGAGGAGACGTGTTATGTGGATTCCAATGTTTACAAACATTTATAGCCTTATTCATCTAAAAGTTGCCCATTAGTTGGCAGTAAATCAGTGTGATTTGCATTGAAATACACTATTTATCCTTAGTAGCCATGCATTGGTATATATATAGAGACACTACTATGGAATATTATATTTTAAGTTAAAAGAATGCATTAACAAATTTAAAGGAAGATGCATTATTTATTTTCACACACAAATCAGTGACAATTTATGATTTATTTTCAATAGTGGTTCATAGCTCCCGTTTCTTCAAACTTAACCACATAGGTGTGTGTGCTAAGTGGCTTCAGTCATGTATGACTCTTTGTGACCCCATGGACTGTAGCCAGCCACGCTCCTCTATCCATACTATTTGCCAGGCAAGAATAACTAAATGCCATTTCCTTCAGGGGATCTTCCCAACCGAGGGATCAAACTTACATCTCTTACATCTCCTGCCTTGGCAGGTGGGTTCTTTAACTACATCACCTAGGAAGCCCAACTTTATAGATATTACTTTCAATTCTGAGAAAGACTTAACATAATCACTTTAATACTGAATGGTAATATTTCCTATACTGAATTGCAATGAATTGATCTCAGTTATAACATAGGAAGTTAAGTCAGGATTTTATATTAATGTATTCATAACATGTAAGAAAATATACTCAATATGATCTGGTTGTATTATTTTATTCATTTATTTAATAAATTTTCATTAAACTCTTAAAATATGTCAGGCTTTTTATAGTAGATGCAGATATAAAGGAAAGAAAGTCTCTATTGTTATCATATACATTAAAAGAAGGTACAAAAATAAAACCTAAGTCAAAAATTAGAGGATAGGATATCTTTAGAAAAAAGAACACTAAAACCACACAAGAACTGAAACAGACAAAGGGCAAAATTTAGTATCTCAGTAATTTTCCTGTATATCTAAACAAAGAGGCACTGCATTTAGAAAAGACTTTTCCTTTCTCTTTTATATGGTCTGTGACCGAAAAATCTGTTTGACCACCCAAATCTGCACTTCTTCATCACAGAGAAAACACTGGATTGACCAAAAACTTTGCTTGAGGTTTTTCATAAGGTGTTATAGAAAAAATCAGACAAACTTTTTGGCCAGTCCAATATTTGCCTAGCCAGGTACTGTATGCTCCAGACCCATTTGTATTTAGGTAAGGCCATGTCACTAGTTCTTAAAAACGGAATATGAATAAAGTGATGGGCCTCTTTGAAGCTGAAATATAAAAAATCAGTCTTCCTGACTTCCAGTTTCTGCTCTGGTAGGTAAAGATATTGGACAGCATTACTTCAATTATAAAGAAAACAAACAACTAAAAACACTAAGTACATTGCAACACTATAACTTCATTTAGACTTGTAAGAGAATTGAGGTGAAGGACAAACAGCCACTCTGAAATGTGGAGAGAAAGGTGAATATATAAAATGACAACAAAGATCTGTACACAAAAGTTCTGGAGTCATAAACTGGAAGGCCATTTAAACAGTAATACTGTGAAATTGCTGGGACTGAATATAGACTAACATGAACTTCAGAAATTCACCGAGTCAGTTTTGTGGTCCAGGGAGGAAGCTGCTCTTTGGTTTTATCTGCAGCTATCCCACCAGGTTCTCACTTGTTAAAGTCAGGAAAGACTCTGTGGCACTAGTAAGTAGAGAGGAAAGCAATCATGCCGAAAGATCTCCAGAGAGTTCTACCTAACAAAGTCCTTTCCATTATGGGAAAGACTTTAGAAGAGCCTTGTTCCTTCTAGGCAGTAGGGCATGCTCCAAATTCCTGCGCTTTCTAGTTTTCCAGGCTCATATCTGGTGAAAATAGTTGCACTATGTAAAACTTATCAAAAGGAAGCTTGAAAAGTTGTATTAACCTCAGCAATGCAGGTAAGATAACACCATCATAATGAAGATTTATCAGTCAAAACTGTGTATGTTAAACCAAAATATACTGTTTTCATTATTGTTACTGCAGTTACAAATAATATTGGTGGAAACACACAGGTGGTATCTATTTCATATAACAAGTCCAGTGGTAGGAATGTGTACATTCTACAGTCATGAGTGACTCTTTGTGACCCTATGTACTATAGCCCCCCGGGCTCCTCTGTCCATGGGCCAGTGGTAGGCAGTGCAGGACTAATGCATCACAGGCTCCAAACATATCATCTTCCCTCCCCAACAAACTCACCAGATGGAAGATGTGTATAAGAGACAGTCTTAGGTCAAAACCTATAAATTTAGAATAATGAATTCAAATATTTGTGTAAACATGTACACTCTTTTAAAATATCTAGAATACATTAGGCATTTATACATACTAGCAATTATGACAAAAGCTTAATCTATGAAATTTCAATATATATAACACATACCTACAGTAATACATCTTAATATCAAATAAATGAATATTGCATTCTTTTTATTCATGTATTATTTAGCTTTTATAAAAATAATTGATGCTTGTGAACTGTGGTATTAGAGAAGATTCTTAAGAGTCCCTTGAACTGCAAGGAGATCAAACCTTTCAATTCTGAAAGAAATCAGTCCTGAATATTCATTGGAAGGACTGATGCTGAAGTTGAAGCCCCAATATTTTGGCCACCTGATGTGAAGAGCTAACTCATTGGAAAAGACCCTGATGCTAGGAAAGATTGAAGGCAGGAAGAGAAGGGCATGACAGAGGATGAGATGGTTGGATGGCATCATCAATTCCATGGACATGAGTTTGAGCAAGCTCCAGGAGTTGGTGATGGACAGGGAAGCATGGTGTGCTTCAGTCCATGCATACGCAAAAAGTTGGACATGACTGAGCGACTGAACTGAACTGAAAAATAATAGGAATTTGATAATAATGAGAAATACATGAAACATATAAAATCAAGATAAATGTCCATGGTTCTTTAGCATCACCGTAGGTACTACTAAAGTTATGGAACTAATTGGAGATAATCCACTGCTAATGGTCATAATCTCATGATCATAGAAACCAAAAAAATTTAATTTCTAAATGTAGCTTAGAAAGTTTCTAATGATTTTAATATACTTTCTCTCTTTTGTGTCTATTGTGTGTCTGTGTTATATTTGCATTGACATGGCCAGTAGGTATTTGGATATACAAGATGGAATTTCACAACAGAGGTTGATGAGAGAAATGTTTCAAGTTTCAATGTTTCAAGACCTCTTCATTCTTTTCTGTCTATGAGCTTTCTGTTGAAAACTTCACAGACTGCTATCATTTTAACCTCCTCAGTTATGAGCATGTCCCAGTTCTGCAACTGGCACTCTGAATTCTCTAATTAGACTCTGCATTTTCAACAGTTGCTGGTTATTTCTACATGTGAAATCCTTCCATCTACAACATCTTCTGGGAAAGGAGAACAAAATAATAAATGCATATCACTGACATTTTAAAGGTAAGAAAACTGGGTCTCAGAATTTATGTACGGTACTTTGAAACACAGATTTAGTAACTAGAAAAGTAGAGGCTAAAATAGATCATTGGAGTTCAAATCTACTGCCCTTTCTATATGGCACTGTTAAATGTAAATATATTCTAATGCATAACAATGCTATAATAATTCAGTTTTATTATATCACTGTGCCTATATCATCCAGCATAATTTGTGGCCAGCTCCAAGTTAATTTATTTCATTTGCTTTACCCAGCCTTGTATATACAGAAAAGACCCTTTTCACTAAGTTATCAGAATGAACTGCCCCACATTATGCTTTGATGATAGTATTATTGCTTTGTGTTCTTTGGGGTATTACAGATTCAAAAGTATAAAGCTCATTAACATGAAACAGCTCCCTGAGGAGACGTGTTATGTGGATTCCAATGTTTACAAACATTTATAGCCTTATTCATCTAAAAGTTGCCCATTAGTTGGCAGTAAATCAGTGTGATTTGCATTGAAATACACTATTTATCCTTAGTAGCCATGCATTGGTATATATATAGAGACACTACTATGGAATATTATATTTTAAGTTAAAAGAATGCATTAACAAATTTAAAGGAAGATGCATTATTTATTTTCATGCACAAATCAGTGACAATTTATGATTTATTTTCAATAGTGGTTCATAGCTCCCGTTTCTTCAAACTTAACCACATAGGTGTGTGTGCTAAGTGGCTTCAGTCATGTATGACTCTTTGTGACCCCATGGACTGTAGCCAGCCACGCTCCTCTATCCATACTATTTGCCAGGCAAGAATAACTAAATGCCATTTCCTTCAGGGGATCTTCCCAACCGAGGGATCAAACTTACATCTCTTACATTTCCTGCCTTGGCAGGTGGGTTCTTTAACTACATCACCTAGGAAGCCCAACTTTATAGATATTACTTTCAATTCTGAGAAAGACTTAACATAATCACTTTAATACTGAATGGTAATATTTCCTATACTGAATTGCAATGAATTGATCTCAGTTATAACATAGGAAGTTAAGTCAGGATTTTATATTAATGTATTCATAACATGTAAGAAAATATACTCAATATGATCTGGTTGTATTATTTTATTCATTTATTTAATAAATTTTCATTAAACTCTTAAAATATGTCAGGCTTTTTATAGTAGATGCAGATATAAAGGAAAGAAAGTCTCTATTGTTATCATATACATTAAAAGAAGGTACAAAAATAAAACCTAAGTCAAAAATTAGAGGATAGGATATCTTTAGAAAAAAGAACACTAAAACCACACAAGAACTGAAACAGACAAAGGGCAAAATTTAGTATCTCAGTAATTTTCCTGTATATCTAAACAAAGAGGCACTGCATTTAGAAAAGACTTTTCCTTTCTCTTTTATATGGTCTGTGACCGAAAAATCTGTTTGACCACCCAAATCTGCACTTCTTCATCACAGAGAAAACACTGGATTGACCAAAAACTTTGCTTGAGGTTTTTCATAAGGTGTTATAGAAAAAATCAGACAAACTTTTTGGCCAGTCCAATATTTGCCTAACCAGGTACTGTATGCTCCAGACCCATTTGTATTTAGGTAAGGCCATGTCACTAGTTCTTAAAAACGGAATATGAATAAAGTGATGGGCCTCTTTGAAGCTGAAATATAAAAAATCAGTCTTCCTGACTTCCAGTTTCTGCTCTGGTAGGTAAAGATATTGGACAGCATTACTTCAATTATAAAGAAAACAAACAACTAAAAACACTAAGTACATTGCAACACTATAACTTCATTTAGACTTGTAAGAGAATTGAGGTGAAGGACAAACAGCCACTCTGAAATGTGGAGAGAAAGGTGAATATATAAAATGACAACAAAGATCTGTACACAAAAGTTCTGGAGTCATAAACTGGAAGGCCATTTAAACAGTAATACTGTGAAATTGCTGGGACTGAATATAGACTAACATGAACTTCAGAAATTCACCGAGTCAGTTTTGTGGTCCAGGGAGGAAGCTGCTCTTTGGTTTTATCTGCAGCTATCCCACCAGGTTCTCACTTGTTAAAGTCAGGAAAGACTCTGTGGCNGGAGGGGAAAGGAGGTGGGGAGCCTGGAGGAGGGCAGAGGAGGAGGCGACGGGGTGAAGGGGCGAGGGGAGGAGGGAGGGGAAGGAGAGAAGCGGAAAACGGAGCGAAGGGTGGGGCGGAGGAGGGCATGGAGGTGAAGACCCTCCCCAACACACACACACATACCCACCCACCCAGGCGGCAGGACAGGCCAGTCTTCAGGATCATCTTTGCTGACCCAGAAAGGGGCCACACGCTTTGCTGAAAATGTGTTTACAAGGCGCTCGGATGACTTCACACATCTGCGGTGGCCTGCGGAACTGCCCAGTGCAGGCCCGGAACCGAATCCCCCTTCCCCAACTCCCAGCACGCCTCCCGCCCAGGCCACGGCCCAGGGGAAGCAGTCCTGCCTCTCTGAGCCTCAGTGTCCCTGCACAAGGTGCAAACATTGGCACCCGTCTCAGGGCATCATCTGAGGGCAAAGGGCGTGTGACTGAGCGCCGGGCTTGGAGTGAACGTGTGAGCCATACTGGTTTCATTCCTCTGAAAATCCAACCCGCCGGTCGCTGTACCCAGGCCCTGGGGCTCCAAGCTCCACCCCCAGCCTCCTCCGCTCCCGCCCTGGGGCAAGAAGGCTGTGCGGTGCAGGGGGTAGGCCGTCAGCTCCGGAGTCGGGGCCACAGCGGAGTCCCGCTCTGCCACTTGTCAGCAGTGTGACCCACGAGTTACTGCGGCTCAGTATTCCCATGAAACGGACAGAGTCACCGTGAGGATTAAATGGGTTGAACCAAGTAAGGGGTCTGACCACGGCTGGCACGTCGTGAGCAGTCAGAGCAAGGCGGCTGCTGTTCCTGCGGTCGCAGGCATTGCCTGTCTGGGCTCCTGCTACCTCTTGACGCCCGGCCTCCAGGTGCTCTCTGCTCTAACACTCACATTCATGGCGACCACTTTGAATCCTCACCTCAACCCATTTCCTAATGAGAAAGCAAGGCACAGAGAGCTGGGGGCTCTCACCTATTCCAAACTGCGGCTGCTGCAGGGAAGGGGAACCAGCCCTAAACTTCTTCACTTAAGCCAGGCAGCCTCCCAGAGGGCCTGAGGGCAAGGCAGGGGCATTTGCACTCCAAAGCTCTACCAACCTTGTCTAGGTCAGACCCAGGAATGCAGCAGGTGCTGTATAAACGCACAACAGTCCAAGCTGAGCCTGAAACCCTTGCCCCCAACTAGGGAATCTGCTCTGGAAATGGATAATCAGGAATGGAAAACCAGGAGCCAGCACATGCAGCCAAAAAAATAAGTGCCTCGATGTTGCCATGACAACTAAGGCCAGACTCAGGCAAAACTAGACCGAGGCAGGGAGCTCTCACCACAAAAACCTGGGGCTCCATCTTCCCACCTCCAGACACAGCCTCCAGAAAACACCCCCCACAGGCCGCACACCCACAGCCAGAGCAGAGGGGGGCCACAAACACCCCTGGCCGAGCTCTGCAGCCCTGCTTGCCCAGATGGGCAGAGGGGGCCCAGATGCGCTTGGCGAACTGAACTAAATTATTCCCTACCCGGGCCCTAGGGGATGGCGGAAGGGAGTCAGATGCCAGCACCCTCGGCTCTGCNCTGGCCGAGCTCTGCAGCCCTGCTTGCCCAGATGGGCAGAGGGGGCCCAGATGCGCTTGGCGAACTGAACTAAATTATTCCCTACCCGGGCCCTAGGGGATGGCGGAAGGGAGTCAGATGCCAGCACCCTCGGCTCTGCCCACAGGGTTCTCCCCGGCAGCCCTTCTGGCTTCTATCATAGAACCCAAGAACCCATACCTAAACCCTGTGTGTATGCGCACTTTCTAACGTTCATAGCTTCCATTCAGCTCTCAAAATAACAACTGAATTCCTCATGGAAAGCTCTGGATCTTATAGCTTTAGCATCTGACTGCCAGGATTTGGCTGTGCCTCCCCATCAGCTGTGTGACCCTGGGCCAATGACTTTGCCTCAGTTTCTTTATCTGTAAAATGGGATAANGTGCCAATATTTTGCTCTAGGATTTTTATAGTTTCATTTCTTATACTTAAGTCTTTAATCTGTTGTGAGTGTGATTTTGTATATGGTGTAAGAAAGTCATCCACTTTAATTCTTGTTTATGCAGATGCCCAGTGTTCCCAGCACCATTTATTAAAAAGACTATCTTTTCTCCATTGTATATTCTTGTATATGTTGTCATAGATGAATTGCCCATATAGATATGGTTTCATTTCTGGGCTGCCTAGTTTCATTTATCTGTCTGTTTTCTTGTCAATTCCATGCTATTTTGATTACTTAACTTTGTAGTATATTTTGAAGTCAAAAAGCTTAGTATCTTCTGTTTTACTTTTCTCTTAAAATTGTTTGGAAAACTTAGGATCTTTGGTATTCCCTTAAGTTATTTGTGTTCTAAAATAAATTTTAGAATTATTTATTCTAATTAGATAAGAAAATGCCACCACTGTTTTGAAAAGAATTTCATTAAATCTGTAGATCACCCTGGATATTTTGCTCATTTTGACAATATTAATTCTTCAAATACATGAGCACAGTGTATCTTTCCATCTTCACTTGTATCATCTTTAATTTCTTTTTTTAATACTTAAAAAAATTTTTTACTTTATTTTACTTTACAATACTGTATTGGTTTTGCCATACATCAACATGAATCTGCCACGAGTGTACATGAGTTCCCAATCATGAACCCCCTTCTCACCTCCCTCCCCATATTATCTTCCTGGGTCATCCCAGTGCACCTGCCCCAAGTATCCTGTATCCTACATCAAACCTAGAATGGCGATTCGTTTCCTACATGATATTATACATGTTTCAATGTCATTCTCCCAAAGCATCCCATCCTCTCTCTCTCCCAGAGTCCAAAAGTCTGTTCTATACATCTGNAAAAAAAAAAAAAAACCTGATAATGCATAAGAGAAAACTGCACCTTGTGAAGTCAACAGAGTTACAGATTCTACATAAAAGAGCAATGGACAAAAGAGTTATATAGAAAATACACAGCTAAGCTAGAATCAAAAGACAGGTAGAGAAAGAACTCTAACCTACTGAAAAGGCATAAAGACTAAGGTATTTGGAATAATCATTAAGAATCTTAATAGAATGCAGAATTGTACATGAGGTATGGGGAAATACAAGCTGTGAGACAAGTTCAAGCAGAACTTCGTATTCTCTGTTAACCACGCTTTACCATAGGCTGTGTGCTGTGTCCCTTCAGTTGTGTCTGACTCTGCAACCCCATGGACTGTAGCCTGCCTGACTCCTCTCTCCATGGGATTCTCCAGGCAAGAATACTGGAGTGGGTTGCCATTTCCTCCTCCAAGGGATCTTCCAGACCCAGGATCGAACCCGCCTCTCTCACATATCCTGCATTGACAGGTAGGTTCTTTACTACTAGCGCCACTTGGGAAGCCCATGGGGAAACAATTCTACCTTTATCTCTTGCATTCCATCACATCCTGCAGAGGCACTGACTGATTGCTTTTGTTCTGCATTATCTTGCCAAACATGTAGGCAGGTAAAGAGTGGCCATGAGAAAAACAGGAGACAGAAAAGAAGAAGCAGTAAAACAAGACTAAAATATAGGAAATATGGTAGGTAATTGAAAAAATAAAGTCTACAGTCCCTTAAAGTATTCACTGCAGATGGTTACTGAAGCCATGAAATTAAAAGACGCTTACTCCTTGGAAAAAAGTTATGACGAACCTAGATAGCATATTTAAAAGCAGAGACATTACTTTGCCAACAAAGGTGTGTCTAGCCAAGGCTACAGTTTTCCCAGTGGTCATGTATGGATGTGAGAGTTGGACTGTGAAGAAAGCTGAGCACCGAAGAATTGATGCTTTTGAAGTGTGGTGTTGGAGAAGACTCTTGAGAGTCCCTTGGACTGCAAGGAGATCCAACCAGTCCATCCTGAAGGAGATGAGCCCTGGGATTTCTTTGGAAGGAATGATGCTAAAGCTGAAACTCCAGTACTTTGGCTACCTCATGTGAAGAGTTGACTAATTGGAAAAGACTCTGATGCTGGGAGGGATTGGGGGCAGGAGGAGAAGGGGATGACAGAAGATGAGATGGCTGGATGGCACCACTGACTCGATGAACACGAATCTGGGTGAACTCCGGGAGTTGGTGATGGACAGGGAGGCCTGGCATGCTGCGATTCATGGGATCACGCAGAGTCGGACAAGACTGAGCGACTTAACTGAACTGAAAGTAACTATACTCCCAACCCAGGAATCAAACCTGTGTCTCCTGCATTCCAAGAGTTCTCCTTCATTGCAGGTGGATTTTTTACTGACTGTGCCAACAGGGAAGACCAAAATAAATTATAGCGAAACGCTCAGTAGTGTCCGACTCTTTGCGACCCCATGGACTATAGCCTACCAAGCTCCTCTGTCCATGGGATTTTCCAGGCAATAGTACTGGAGCGGATTGCTGTTTCCTTCTCCAGAGGATCTTCCCGATCCAGGGATCGAACCCAGGTCTCCCGCATTATAGACAGACACTTTACCTTCTGAACCACCAGGGAAGTCCAAAGGAAATCATAAATAATGTCGAATACTTCCTAGATCAGGTAAAATGGCAACAAAGTGAGCCAATCAATCTGAGTAATTAGGAAGCAACTAGTGGTCAAGTCATTTTAATAGTGACTAGATTCAACTGGATTAAAGAATGAGTTTGGTGAAGCAAAGATTTGTAGCAATGCTTTAGNGGGAAGTCCAAAGGAAATCATAAATAATGTCGAATACTTCCTAGATCAGGTAAAATGGCAACAAAGTGAGCCAATCAATCTGAGTAATTAGGAAGCAACTAGTGGTCAAGTCATTTTAATAGTGACTAGATTCAACTGGATTAAAGAATGAGTTTGGTGAAGCAAAGATTTGTAGCAATGCTTTAGTGGATTTTAACAGCCAGTCATTTTTAAAAAAAGTAATGCACATTTAAGAAAGATTTCATTTTGTTTTAAGATGGGGAAAAAAGTATAACATGTTATTATGCTATAGAAAAACAGCGCCTAGAACTTCTGAAAATGTAAAGAACAAAGATTCTCTATGGGTCAATACTTTATAAATACATAGAATCTTTTGAAATTGAAAGGAAGGAAACGTAGGAATAAATACAAAATAGCTTAGGGGCATTATCATAGAAAACAAAGCAATTCCAGGTGTAGAAAGAAAGTTCATCTAATGAAACAGTTAAGATGATTCTGTGATAGGGAACTTGAGGAGGCAGTTGTGTTTTTTGGTTTTTGTCTTGAAAATAAGTCACAGTGATCCATGCCAATAGTTCAAAACATTTTGCCATTTGCATTCCAAGAATAACTTCACTGATAATGACATTTGAGCAAGGGAGGAAAAATATAAAATATTTAGAAAGGACTACTAAAAAATATCTTGGGCAGGGAAAAATAAGCATCAACAATAAACCATTATTCCCTTCATCTCTCATCCAACCCTACTATTTTATAAATTCATGAAAACCTCATAAAAATGGAAACCACTTCTGGGAAAGTGACCCCAGGAGTTACACATCTTTGATAGACCCAATATTCATTCTTTTCCTCAGTTCAAAAGTCTTCTCTATTTCTTTATACAAAATATATGTTCAAAGGCTAAAAGCATAGACATACTGTCAAAAATATAAGTGTTTGGTAAAGAAACAAAACGTATTTTTATAAACAGAAAGCACCCAAATAACATTAAATAGCCTTTTTTTTTTTTTTCCCCTGTTTGAGGACTGAAAAGAAAATTCAAGTGAAGTGTGAGATTTAATGTGTGCCCTACGGTTGGTGACGATCTTTCAGAAACATTTGAGATAAATCCAGAAGAGAGCTCAAAGTGGCCAAGAAGGATTTTGCACACTTGTCCTCTTTACATTAAAATAATTTTTTGCTCCACGTTTTACATTGTATATAGCAAGGAATCCCAAACCCTAGGGCACAGGCGAGTACCAGTCCGTGGCCTATTAGGAACTCGGCTACACAGCAGGAGGGCAGGCAGCAAGTTAAGCTTTATCTGTATTTACAGTAGTTCTCCATCACTTACTCACACTGTTCCACCTCCTGTCAGATCAGTGGTCGCATTAGATTCTCATAGGAGCCCAAACTCTACTATCACCCATCACCTCCAGATGCGACTGTCTAGCTACAGGAAGACAGGCTCTAGTTTCCACTGATTCTGCATTATGTTGAGTTGTACAATTGTTTCATTATATACCACACTGTAATAATAATAGAAATAAAATGCACAATTAAAGTAATGCATTTGAGTCATCCTGAAACCATGCCCACCTTCCCCCTCCCCTGTCCCCCTGTCCTATGAAAGCAGTCCCTGGTGCCAAAAAGTTGGGGACTGCTGTTATATATAAATTGTATAGATTTCAATAATTCTTTGTCATACAAGCACCTCTCATCTGAAATAAACAATAAAAGAGCTGAGACATAATCCTCATGAGATATCAATGACCCTACTATAAGCAACAAGAAAATACTGTATAGCACAGGGAACTATAGCCATTATCTTATAATATCTTATAATGAGTCTAATCTGCATAAGTACTGATTCACTATGCTGTACATATAAAACTAACATAATATTGTAAATCCACTGTACTTCAATAAAAAAAAGAAAAAAACAGAATCAATGAAATTAACTCCATTAAATGCTTTGTATACACTTGGGAAGAAGATGAGCATTTAACAAATACTAACGTTTTTATTAGTTTGCTAAGGCTATCATGACAAAATACCACAGAGTGAGTCACTTAAACAATAGAAATTCATTTCTCACAGTGGGGAAGCTAGAAGTCCAAACTGTCAGCAGCTTCCCCTTTCCTAAGCTCTCTCTCCTGCCTTGCAGAGGGCTGCCTCTGCTTATGTTTTCATGTTGACTTATTTCGTGCATACCCCTCTACTGTCTCTCTCTCTCTCTTTTTTTTCCTTCCCAGCATATGTGGGATCTTAATTCTCTGACCAAGGATTGATTCCCTGCACAGGAAGCACAGTGCAGAGTCTTAATCACTGGACCACCAGGGACGTCCCTCTCTCACTTTTAGTTGCCAAATAAAAAATTTAAAGTGTTTCTTTAAATTCCAAGTAGCTTGTTTTCTTTATATAATCTTATGTAAGAAACCCCCTCAAAGCATAAGGGCTTTAACATTGCAAATCACTTACAATTCAATAATAATAATAATAAAATAGCAACTTAAACTTTTTCTCCACCATTTCGTGGACCAGAAATGCAGGAAGGGTTTAGCCAGCATTAGTGTATTATAGACAGTGCGTTAGCTGGGGTGGCCTGGTCCAGAGAGTCAACTTTCAGAACAGACATACACTCACAATTGGCCCTTTCAGTCTCTCTAAATCTCTCCACATGAAGACTCATCTCCCACACGAGTCTGGCTCCTCACAACATTGTGATCACAGTAGTTGACCTTCCTAGCAGTAGCCTGCTTACAAGTACAGGAAGTGAAAGTTGACAGACTTGTTGAAGACTATGTCCCAAACCAGCACTGTCTTACTTTTGCCCCATATTATTAATAATAATTGAGGCAATCATGGAACCTGCATAAATTCAAAGGAGTTAAGAAAAAGATTGCATTTCTCTGTAAGAGAGTGAGAGAATGATACTGAAGAAGAGTTTGTGGGATAGAAGTAATTTTGAGGCCTTTTTTTGAAATTGCATGAGCACCAAGGTACTTGAGATGATTCATTAAAGTGGATTGAGATTAATAAGGAAGAAATACTTTCCAGGGTAGCAGCTGACTCTTCAAAGGCAAAGTTACAAGAACCAAAATAAAATAGGCTTATTTTAGAATAATTAAATCAGTCTTAACTGAAACTTTATCAATTGCTCATCTTTTGTTACTGATGTTTCTGAGTTTTGAATTCATCTCCTCTCCTATACATACAACACAAACACAAACACATAGACATACACGCATACACATTGACACAAACATTAAATACACACTCAGACTACTGTTTTCCTGTCAACTTCAATTTACCTTTTGTGTATTAGCTTTGAAAACCTCTCTTGTTTTACTAAGAAAAGGTTAATTTCCTCTTTTCATATTTTCACACTACATTTAAATAAGAAAGTTATTTGTTTGAGTTTCCCACTGAACTGGAAATTCTAGAAAAAATTCTCTGTTACTCAATCATTTTCTCATCATGTTTCCAAAAGTTAGGTATATGCACACTTAGTGGCTCAGTTGTGTCTGACTCTTTGCTACCCTGTGGACTATCGGCCACCAGACTTCTATGTTCATGGGATTTTTCAAGGGAGAATACTGGAGTCAGTTGCCATTTCATCCTCCAAGGGATCATCCCAACCTAGGGATAGAACCCATATCTCCTGTATCTCCTGCATTGCAGGTGGATTCTTTACTCACTGAGTCAATGGGGAAGCCCACTGTACATAGTAAATGCACACAATGTATTTTTTTTACATAATTGAAAAATAAATGCATAAAAGTACTATTGAATAAAGTGAGTTTCTCCAAAGGTTTTTAATAATGGCAGGTAATGGGATATGGCCATGAAATTAAAAGACACTTACTCCTTGGAAAGAAAGTTATGACCAACATAGATAGCAAATTAAAAAGCAGAGATATTACTTTGCCAACAAAGGTCCATTTAGTCAAGGCTATGGTTTTTCCTCTGGTCATGTTTGGATGTGAGAGTTGGACTGTGAAGAAAGCTGAGCACGAAAGAATTGATGCTTTTGAACTGTGGTCTTGGAGAAGACTCTTGAGAGTCCCTTGGATAGCAAGGAGATCCAGCCAGTCCATCCTAAAGGAAATCAACCCTGACTATTCACTGGAAGTACTGATGCTGAAGCTGAAGCTCCAATACTTTGGCCACCTGATGAGAAGAGCCTACTCATTGGAAAAGACCCTGATGCTGGCAAAGATTGAAGGCGGGAGGAGAAGNTACTAACGTTTTTATTAGTTTGCTAAGGCTATCATGACAAAATACCACAGAGTGAGTCGCTTAAACAATAGAAATTCATTTCTCACAGTGGGGAAGCTAGAAGTCCAAACTGTCAGCAGCTTCCCCTTTCCTAAGCTCTCTCTCCTGCCTTGCAGAGGGCTGCCTCTGCTTATGTTTTCATGTTGACTTATTTCGTGCATACCCCTCTACTGTCTCTCTCTCTCTCTTTTTTTTCCTTCCCAGCATATGTGGGATCTTAATTCTCTGACCAAGGATTGATTCCCTGCACAGGAAGCACAGTGCAGAGTCTTAATCACTGGACCACCAGGGACGTCCCTCTCTCACTTTTAGTTGCCAAATAAAAAATTTAAAGTGTTTCTTTAAATTCCAAGTAGCTTGTTTTCTTTATATAATCTTATGTAAGAAACCCCCTCAAAGCATAAGGGCTTTAACATTGCAAATCACTTACAATTCAATAATAATAATAATAAAATAGCAACTTAAACTTTTTCTCCACCATTTCGTGGACCAGAAATGCAGGAAGGGTTTAGCCAGCATTAGTGTATTATAGACAGTGCGTTAGCTGGGGTGGCCTGGTCCAGAGAGTCAACTTTCAGAACAGACATACACTCACAATTGGCCCTTTCAGTCTCTCTAAATCTCTCCACATGAAGACTCATCTCCCACACGAGTCTGGCTCCTCACAACATTGTGATCACAGTAGTTGACCTTCCTAGCAGTAGCCTGCTTACAAGTACAGGAAGTGAAAGTTGACAGACTTGTTGAAGACTATGTCCCAAACCAGCACTGTCTTACTTTTGCCCCATATTCTTAATAATAATTGAGGCAATCATGGAACCTGCATAAATTCAAAGGAGTTAAGAAAAAGATTGCATTTCTCTGTAAGAGAGTGTGTCTGACTCTTTGCTACCCTGTGGACTATCGGCCACCAGACTTCTATGTTCATGGGATTTTTCAAGGGAGAATACTGGAGTCAGTTGCCATTTCATCCTCCAAGGGATCATCCCAACCTAGGGATAGAACCCATATCTCCTGTATCTCCTGCATTGCAGGTGGATTCTTTACTCACTGAGTCAATGGGGAAGCCCACTGTACATAGTAAATGCACACAATGTATTTTTTTTACATAATTGAAAAATAAATGCATAAAAGTACTATTGAATAAAGTGAGTTTCTCCAAAGGTTTTTAATAATGGCAGGTAATGGGATATGGCCATGAAATTAAAAGACACTTACTCCTTGGAAAGAAAGTTATGACCAACATAGATAGCAAATTAAAAAGCAGAGATATTACTTTGCCAACAAAGGTCCATTTAGTCAAGGCTATGGTTTTTCCTCTGGTCATGTTTGGATGTGAGAGTTGGACTGTGAAGAAAGCTGAGCACGAAAGAATTGATGCTTTTGAACTGTGGTCTTGGAGAAGACTCTTGAGAGTCCCTTGGATAGCAAGGAGATCCAGCCAGTCAATCCTAAAGGAGATCAGTCCTGGGTGTTCATTGGAAGGACTGATGATAAAGCTGAAACTCCAATACTTTGGCCACTTCATGAGAAGAGTTGACTCATTGGAAAAGACCCTGATGCTGGGAGGGATTGGTAGCAGGAGGAGAAGGGGACAACAGAGGATGAGATGGCTGGATGGCATCACCGACTTGATGGACATGAGTTTTGGTAAACTCCAGGAGTTGATGATGAACAGGGAGGCCTAGCATGCTGCGATTCATGGGGTCACAAAAAGTCAGACCTGGCTGAGCGACTGAACTGAACTGAACTGAACTGAACTGAATGGAATATGGAGACTTTATAACATACCAATTTGTTTTTGTACAAAAAGTAATTCATTATTCTGACTTTTGAAAATAATACTTATAGTTATTCATGAATGTGAGTGAATAAGTTTGTATAAGGAAAATTATCTGCCAAAATATAATAATTTATCTAGTTTCTGGAAGTGTTAGGTTTCTGAAAGTCCATGATATATCTTGAAATATTTTAGGAGCTTTATTATTTTTCACTGCAAAGGTTTCAGCCAATAATTTCATATATTTTATCTTTGATAGAATGTATATTAATATAAACGTTTTGGGAGATATACTGCTGTTGCTGCTGCTAAGTTGCTTCAGTTGTGTCCAACTCTGTGTGACCCCATAGACGGCAGCCCCACCAGGCTCTGCCATCCCTGGGATTTTTCAGGCAAGAGTACTGGAGTGGGTTGCCATTGCCTTCTCCTGGGAGATATAAGCAAGAAACAAATTTATGATGAAATAAAAAGTAGAAAAATTTAAATTCTTACATTCATAACACATCTTTCTTTTAAAGTCATTGTTTCAGGAAAAATATAAATATTTCCATTGAAGAAAAATGAGGGAATTCAAGGTGAGAAAGAAGAAAAGAAAAATTATTAACAAGTTTGTTCTTGTTCTTGTTCAGTTTCTATGTTGTGTCTGACTCTGAGATCCCATGGACTGTAGCATACTAAACTTACCTGGCCTTCACTAACTCCCAGGGTTTGTTCAAACTCATGTCCACTGTGTGGATGATGCCATCTAACTGTCTCATCCTCTGTCAATCCCTTCTCCATTTGCTCTCAATCTTTCCGAAGCATCATGGTTTTTTCCAATGAGTCAGCTCTTCACATCAGGTGGTCAAAGCTTCAGCTTGAGCATCAGTCCTTCCAATGAATAGTTAGGGTTGATTTCCTTTATGACTGACTGGTTTGATCTCCTTGAACCCCAAGGGACTCTCAAGAGTATTCTTCAGCACCACAATTCAAAAACATCACATTTTCAGCACTCAGCCTTCTTTATGGTCCATTTCTCATGTCTATACATGACTACTGGAAAAACCATAGCCTTGACTAGACAGACCATTGTCAGCAAAATGATGTCTCTCCTTTTAAATACACTGTCTAGGTTGGTCATAACTTTTCGTCCAAGGAGCAAGTGTCTTTTAATTTCATGGCTGCAGTCACCATTTGCAGTGATTCTGGAGCCCCATAAAATAAAGTCTGTCACTGTTTCCACTTTGCCCCCATCTATTTGCCATGAAGTGATGGGACCAGATGCCATGATCTTAATTTTTTGAATGCTGAGTTTTAAGCCAGCTTTTTCACTCTCCTCTTTCACCCTCTTCCAGAGGCTCTTTAGTTTCTTTTTAATTACTGCCATTAGAGTTGTTCATCTGCATATCTGAGATTGTAGATATTTCTCCCAGAAATCTTGATTCCAGTTTGTGAGTCATCTTATGAAACACTATTTGCTTAATCAACATTTAATTATAACTTTATATTCACAGACTATGTCACATGATGTAACACAATGTAGTTTATACAGACATGCTCCTTGCCTCAGGATTCTTACAACATACAGCAGAGAACAGACTGCCACAAAGAAATTAATTTTTTTTAAGTAGTAAATGTGTGTATTCAATGCAAGAAAATTGAGTTATTCATAACTTTACTATAGTTGTTGGAACCTTAACAGGCAAACACTAATATTGATTAATCTCAGTTTTAACTCTTCAACGTATCTTTTATTTATCTTTGTAATACAAAACTTCACTGTCTATAAAATGCTCAAATATTCTACAAATGTGAGAGGTAGTCACAGGCTAGATATTAATTAAAACTGCATAGTGATTTTAAATTGTTAAAATATCAATATATAATTTCTTTAGAGATTAAAATGTTATAGAAATGTTAATACCAGCATTGAGAAATTGGAAAAGGTGCTTATATTCTACATTGTGTGTTTTCTGGAAGAAAATGTGCTCTGCATATTGTTATTTCTTTCTTAAATAATATTCAAAGAAAGCATTCTTTAAAATTTCATGGGAGATGTCACTTATAATTTTTCAATATCTGCAGATCAAGACAGTCTTTGAATTTCTGTACTTGACTTAATTGACAACACATTTCACATAATACAAACCTAAATTATTATTCAACAGTGATAAAGCTGTATTGAAGGCCATGATTAACGATGGCCATATCAAAGAAATATTTTGGGATTCAGTAACAGTACAAACATATTGAAACATAGTGTTCCTTTGATTTTATAAACAACTTTGATGTTATAAAGTTTCCCTCTATACCACATTTTGATTGATGTTTTTCATGAAAAGAAAGCAAGAGCTTTATCTCCTTGAACAATTTAAAATATTTTATCTCCTTAATTTTGTTCACCTTCAAAATGCTTCCATTAATGGAGTAAGATGACTCAAGTCTTAGTTATTTTCAGTTCACAATATTGTACATCCCATTTGAAATAAACAAAAACATCTCCATTTTAAATGTTATAATCCAGGGATATCTGTTAAGTCAGTTTGCAAAACAATACAAGGACTGTGTGGCTTTATTTGTTATCATGTCATATAAAAACAAGTGAGACTACTTAATATTCCCCCCCATCCTTGACCCTTACACTTTGGGCAACAATAAATACTCTTCATTATTCTTTCTTAATTAATAGATTTTTTAGAATAGTTTTACATTTCACTTTAGAGCAAAAATGAGTGGAATGAGTGGAAAGTACAGAGAAATTCCCATATCCTCCACCTCCCACTTAGCTTCCCCTATTATTTTACTTCTCCCACTAGTGTGACACATTTGTTACAGTAGATGACCCGATATTGATATACTGTTAAGTAAAGCCCTCAATTTACATTTTACTCCTTCTGTTGTACATCCTATGGCTTTTGATAAATATTTAATGACACGCCTCCACCATTACAGTATCATAGACGATAGCAGTTTCATTAACTTACAGATCTCCTATCCTATGGGATCACCTTGGCCCCTAAAGCCCTTATTATCTTTACTCTCTCCATAGTTTTGCCTTTTCAGAATGTCATATAATTGAAATCACACAGTATGTAGCCTTTTTAAACCAATTACTTTCACTTAGAAATATACATTTAAGGTANTCCTATCCTATGGGATCACCTTGGCCCCTAAAGCCCTTATTATCTTTACTCTCTCCATAGTTTTGCCTTTTCAGAATGTCATATAATTGAAATCACACAGTATGTAGCCTTTTTAAACCAATTACTTTCACTTAGAAATATACATTTAAGGTAATTCCATGTTGGTTTGATTTTTGATAACATTTCTTTTTTATCTTTAAATTATAATATTCCATTATACTACTACCACATTTGTTTACCTGTTGAAGAATATCTTGGTTCCTTCCAAGTTTTGGCAATTATGAATAAGGCTGCTGTGAAACATTCATATGTGGCCTTTTCTGTGGACATGGACACACAACACATTTGGGTAAATACCAATGAGTGCAATTGCAGGGTTGTATTGCTGTCTTCCCAAATAGCTGTAGTATTCTGCATTCCTATCAGCAAGAAATGAGAGTTCCTGTTGCTCTACAAGCTCAACAATATTAATGTTGTCAGTGTTTTGCTTTCAGTCATTCTAATAAATGAATGGATAAAGAAGATGTGGTATAGATATATACAATGGAATATTACCCAGGTATAAAAAAGAATGAAATAATGCCATTTGCAGCAACAGGTATGGACCTAGACATTATCATATTAGATATAGTCAGAGAAAGACAAATATCACATGATAGCACTTACATGTGGAATCTAGACATACGGATGACTACAAACACATGAAAAGATGCTCAACATCACTCATTAACAGAGAAATGCAAATCAAGACCACAATGAGGTACCATTTCACACCAGTCAGAATGGCTGCAATCCAAAGTCTATAAGTAATAAATGCTGGAGAGGGTGTGGAGAAAAGGGAACCCTCTTACACTGTTGGTGGGAATGCAAACTAGTACAGCCACTATGGAAAACAGTGTGGAGACTCCTTAAAAAATTGCAAATAGAATTGCCTTATGACCCAGCAATCCCACTGCTGGGCATACACACCCAGGAAACCAGAATTGAAAGACACACATGTACCCCAATGTTCATCACAGCACTGTTTATAATAGCCAAGACATGGAAACAACTAGATGTCCATCAGCAGACAAATGGAAAAGAAAGCTATGGTACATATACACAGTGGAGTATTACTCAGCT
>SJYV01053301.1:0-18196 GCA_006410875.1 Neotragus pygmaeus
TGTGTCTGTGTGTCTGTGTGTGTGCGCCCGTGTGTATCTGTGTCCGCATGTGTGTGCGCATATCTGTATGTGTGTGTCTGTGTGTATGGGTATTATCTCTGTGTGTGTCTATGTGTGCGTGCAGTGTGTGTGTCTTTGTGTATTATCTGTGTGTCTGTGTCGATGTGTGCGTGTGTGTACCTGTGTGTGTATACGTGTAGCACGTCATTCTCTCTGGGCTGCTTGCTCACCTGGGGCCCCTCGCCTCCTCCTGGCTGCGGATGGAGAAGTGACCGGAGCCGTAGGAGCCAGACTGGGCAAGACAGTTCTGACGTGGTTTCAAAATCTCACGAATAATCTCAAATCAGGAAGATTTCCCACAGCCAGGGAGAAACTGGAAATCCTGCAAGAGAAGGCTTTTCAGGACTTCTGGTCCAGAGAGAACTGGAAGAGCAAAGCAGGACGAGCCCGTGTTTGTGGTCTCCTGAGTCTCTTGTGCACCCTGCAGGCACGTGGGCACCAGGCCGCTGCGAATCACAGTCGCCACGCCACTCTCTCCCACCGTGCGCGGCACCAACCAGTCCTCTCACAATGGGAGGATGTTTGAAATGGGACACAGAGGTTCCAGTTCTGTCGCTCACCTTCCAACGATTCCTGTTCAGGAGCCAATCACCTAGCTGTGGCTCCTTAGTAAGTGGGTCCCACTCTTGGGCCGAGTGTGTCCCGGAAGCTCTCGGAGCTCAAGACAGCTTGGCAAACCCACTGAGGCTCAGGGCGCTGCTGTGATGGCAGCTGAGCTGTGCTGAGGCCCGCCTCCCTCCCTGGGCAGCGGAGGGTCGGGGAGGGAGGCCCCGCCCGCGGGCTCGGCTGACCGAGGCACAGGGGCTGCGGGACGGGCAGTGAGGGACGTGATCTCAGGGGTCAGGTGACATCTGAGGCAGAGGCAGCCCCACACAAGGCCGTAACTCGAGCCCTGCAGCTGGTGGTCGCCGGCGGCGGCAAGAACAATGGCCGGGGGTGTGGAGGCCCTGCTTCGTGTGGGGCGCCGTGCGAACATGAGCACGCGTGTGCATCTGCGGGTCCTGCGAGGAGAGGCCCTCCCGCGTCCAGATCCTCTCAGCTCGGGATGGGCCCCTACACCTGCCATGTGGGCCTCAGGGCTACAGGGGTGGGCCGGCAGCTCTGCACGTGGATGAAGCACTTCTGGAAAGCCTACTCTCTAAATCGGCTTCTTCGTGGCTCCTTGTGGTCCTGCACAGGCTTCCAGATGGGCCTCAGGCAAGCCCTCCTCGAAGTGGAAACCCTAGGTCAGGGCAGTGGCAGGCCAGCCTGGAGACTCCACTGCTGATCAGCCTGCAAATGGACCGAGGAGTCAAGGCTCTTTTACCAGCAGTCAGATGGTGCGTCTGGGATGAACTGTTGACACAGTTTGCAGACTCCTTTTTCCAGCAGAGCCTTGAGTTCTGAGTGACATCATGAGCATCTCTGAGGAGTAGAGACGCCAACACACAGCTGAGCTGGGGAAGTGGGAACCTCTGGGGCACCTGGATGTTGGAGGGGGAAGTGAGTCTGTTCTCTTTGCAGAAACTCAGGCTCCTCCTCAGCCTGCGGCTGGCAGAGCCTTGACCTCACAGAAGAGTGGAGCATGACGGAAGCACATGTCCAAGCATTGCATGAGGCCAGAGGCCCCTGCCAAGGGACCCAGCACAGCACGGGCCACTGATGCACAGAGGCTTTCCAGAGGCAAGTCTAGCCACATGCATCTGGGAATAGACGTTCCCTATGAACACAGGAGCTTACAGTGCTGGGGGAATGGATACTTACGCCTGTTGGTTTAAATCCTTTTTACTTTTTTCCTGATGCTACAAGATGACCTGAGTGACTCTGAGGCTGCTGTCTTCCCTTTTGGAGGAGGCAGGGCTGGCCTGTTGAGCTCAGTCCCATCTCTCTCTGGACCTCGGCCTGTGTCACTGCGTCTGGGGAGCCGTTTAACAGAGATGTTCTGCTGGCTCCAGGCTTCAGACCTGGTCCCGCAGCCCACAGACACTCATCCCCAGCAGGTCAGCCGGCTCCCCATAGCGAAGTGCTGCAGGCGGGCTGTGGAGACAGGGCCCCCCTCAGGCTGCAGCCGAGGGGCCACGTGAGCCGAGATGGACGATCAGCCCAGGTACCCGGGCTTTACTTTGGATGGTCTCTAAAACAAAGCCCTGATATTCAAAGAGCTAAGGTGAGATGGGGGAGGCCAGAGCAACAGACAGCGGACGCGTCGCAGCCGAGTCACACGCTGCATCCCTGTGGGTGTCATGCTGCGCACTTGTCTGCGGTGGGCGCTCCTCGGGGCCACGCGCCTGCTGCGGGCGAGCTTTCCCACAGCCAGAACCCGAGGTGAACCAGGAAGGAAAAGCATTCCTGCACCTGGCCAAGGACTCCGCGGCTCCACACTCGCTGGGGGTCAGAAAGCAGAGGCTGCGGGAGANGCCTGCTGCGGGCGAGCTTTCCCACAGCCAGAACCCGAGGTGAGCCAGGAAGGAAAAGCATTCCTGCACCTGGCCAAGGACTCCGCGGCTCCACACTCGCTGGGGGTCAGAAAGCAGAGGCTGCGGGAGACACAGACTGAGTTAATCGCCTGATCCGACAGACCTGCTGAGCAGAGCCCTGGGCCCGGGGTCCGCAGGCCAGCCGCACCCCTGTTGTCCGAACCTGGGGTGCCAGCCGTGAGCCCCGTTGCCTGCCCACCTGATGTGCGACAGCCAGGAGTGGGCACTCAGGCACTCCAGAGCCTCACACTCCGGGTCCAGCCCTGTGTGCCCTCCTGGAGGACGGGCTGGACGTAAAGCAGCCCTGGGGCCCTACCTGGGCTCGTCTGCGTGGGCCCCTCTGCCTGCAGGGGGACCCCCATGACCTTTGCTCCTTCAGTCCAGCTCGTCCCCCCGGGCACTTGGGCCCACTCGGCTGGCTCCCCTTGTGAGAGACGCCCCTCAGGACTCGAGATGCAGCACGCCGGCTCCTTTGCAGTGGCCTCATGCTGGGCTGGCCGCTCCTCCCGCTGACAACCGGCCCCAGAGCCACGACCCTGTGCTCAGCCAGAGGCGTGGGCTCTCCCAGCCCGAAGGCCAGGAAGCCCCGGGTCTGCCCCCCACATAGTCTCCCTGCGCCCTGGACACAGGCTGGTCCTGAGGACTCTGAGGACAGCTCGGAACCACTTCCCCCGGGAGGGGGGCTGGCCACCACCTTATCACAAGGCTCGGATGCTGAGGTCGCCTGGCCCCTCAGCAGGCCCTTGGCAGCCCTGGAACGGAGGTCAGGCCCTGGGGTCCCACCTCAGCAGGAAGGCAGGCGGAGCCGCGGCCACAGGGGCTGCTCTGATGCCCAACGAGGGTGTGTCGAGGCCCGAGGCCATGCCGGCCCAGTCGGTCAGCCGAGGCGCCGCCACGGCCGGGGGAACCCCCAGCATCGTGAACTGGCTAGTTCAAGGGAGAGGCATTCTCCAGGTCCTCATGACGAAGCCACTGTCCCAAAAAAAGGTCTGAGAAGAAAACAGTCAGTCAGTTGCTGGCCCTTCAGCCCAAGGAGCATCCTCGCCCAGGGCAGGCCCTGGCTTCTGTGAGGCCGCGGCCGGCTGGAGGCCCCACGGCCAGTACTGTGTCAGCATCACGCAGGCACAGTCTGCGTCCTACAAAGCGCTGACTCACTGCTTCTCTAGTGTTCTGACCCGAACGTGCACTCCTGACCCCCCGTGTGTGTGAGCCAGCTCTTGTTTCCAAACACCTCCGGCGTCTTCTCAGTCCAGAGGCCCTGACCCCCTCTTCCCAGCTGGCCTTCGGCTCCTGCGTGGGCTTCCACGTGGGGGGCAGCCACGCAGGGGTGCAGGCTTTTGGCCAGCGTGAAAGCCCCTGGTTTCTCTCAGAACACCATCTGTGGGGCCTGTGTTGGATCCTGAGCCCCAGGAAAATGCGTTCACTGGTCTGATGTCTGGAGTGGCAGGCCGGCTGGGCACTCGGCCCCTGTTTCTCCTCCGAGCCTGCTTCCCGACAGGAAAGGGGACCTACCATGAGCGCTGAGTCCACGTGGGGCATGCACGGTGCAGCCAGAAGGTTCCCACGCATCTCTCAGGCTCCAGAAGCACCACCAAGTCTGTGAATTTAAGTCCTTATTTCAGCCGCTATGGGTTTTCTGTGCATTTTCTTTTGTCAAGAGGAATATCCTTTGCCCTCATTTTTATTGTGTCCTGATGAAACAGCAGCTTTACAAAAGCAAGTAAGTGTCATAGCAGTGTGCATGCAGAAACAGCACAGGGAAGACAGAGGGCTGTGCAGAGCAGCCACACGGCACAGCAGGTGAGCGCCAAGGCGGCTGAGCACACAGGCCCCTCCAACAAGCAGCAGACGCACTGCGCAGTCACTCCAAGCCCAGGAGGCACCTCACACAGAAGAGCCGCTAGGGCTGGTCAGAGTTCTGAGAGCAGGAAGCTTATTGTCCATTAGATTATTCTGAATAAAGTCAGCCTTTGGAGAAAAAAAAAAGACCAAGCCATGAATGAAAAAAAAAAACATACTGTATTAATCAAAATACAGACTCATCGTCCCCATGTGGGACACTCAGATCCTGCCCCACAAACCTCCCAGCCCGCGTCTGGTGGGGCGTTCACACACCCCAGCCCCCAGGCCCCTGCTGGCGGGTCTCCGTCTCCAGGCTGCCCCTGCTTCGTTGCCCTGCTCTCCCAGCTGTGGCTTTAGAGACTGCACGACTGGACGAGAAGATCCTTAGAACCAAACACAAAAATTTCCATGGAATTAGTTGACTTCACCCCTGAACTCCATTCACCCGGTTAAATATCTGTGTTATTAAATCTTTGTTTTCACTGGACTTTGATAGAAGATTTGAAGTCTAGAAAGGATGTCAGATAATGAGATTTTATCTGAAGAGATGACAACTCTATTAAAATATTTAAACAATTAATAAAACTTTCAAGAAAAAAAGTGACCAAAAATAAGTATATTTTGAAGAAAAATAAGATTCTGCCAAAAGTAGAAGTTTCAGCACACATTTTTGTTGTTTTCTTTTCCATATATATTTTTTCTTTCCTTTTTTTTTTTAAACACTGCCAATTAGATGGGTTTAAAATTCAACAAGGCGTGTTTTTTTTTTTTTTTTAATTCAAAGGAGACCATTTTAGTTTGAAGAGGAGCGAATTGAAGGCAGAAATTCCTCCCTGCTGTGCCCGATCAGCTATTGATTAGGGGAGGGTTGCTGACCTAAACCATCACCAGATAATAGGCTGCAGCCTCACGGAGCACATTAGTTGTAGGAGACCCAAAGCCGCCCTTTTGTGGAGAACCAAAGGCTCTGGTCTCTCTGGAGGAAAAGAAATGTTAATTGAAAAATTCCTCAAATAGGTGAAGGCTCTGAAGCTGCTTTACAGAAAGGTGTGAAGCCACAATCAGGGGGCAGGAAGAAAGGGCCGTGCTCCGGGCGGGTGTGCTCTCTGATGCTGCTGGCTAATCTCCCATTCACAGGGCCCTTTCAGCAAGGCCTGTGACAGCTGGACCTGCGGCCGGGTCCGGATTAATTGGTCCCTCAACAGGGAAAGTAAAACAAAGAAACTTCCTACTGGATGCCAAGGACTGAATCTGACTATTCACATAAATAACCAACGCACGGCCGTCTCTTCTGTCGGTTAAGGACCCTGGACAAACAGACACGTCGCCACTGCCACACAGCTTCTCGGGGATCCTCACGTGGAAAAGCAACCCTGAGCCCACCAGGCATCTGCACACGACCCCTGCCCCCGAGGGGGGGTGTGTCTGTGTGGGCAGGAAACAAGAGCGGTGAGGAGCCCGAGACCAGCTGACGGGGGCTCCGAGCCGGAACCCAGGCTCCGCTCCTGCCGTCCACGCAGCCCAGGGCTCGGCGCGCACCCCCGCCCCTCCTCTGACCCTCACCCTGTCCACACCACCAGCCAGACTTGCTGAAAGAACCGCCTCACCACAAAGCCAAAGCGCCGACGCGCCCCAGGCAGGGCCCTGGCGCTGGCGGTGCAGACCTCCCAGCTCCCAGCACCCCAGGGGGACACAGGCGGGCGTCAGAAGCAGGAGCAGGCGGGGCTCCCCGAAGACGAGGGGGCTGCGGGAGGACAGCTGGGACAGCCTGCTGTTGGGAGCCCTGGGCCCCCAGCGGGCGCCAGGACCGCGCAGCACCCTACCCAGGAAGCAGCCGGACAGACCAAGGCTGGAGCAGACAGCGTCTGGCTGTCAAACGTCGTCCAGGGTGCACTTCCTGAGCATCGCGAGGCGCGACTGAGTCCAGAGCCCCAAAGGCCTGCCTGGAAATCTACCCCTGTCCCTCACCAGGTGGAGACAGGCTCTTAACACAGAGTGTTGGACCTGCCAAAAGCAAATGAAGTGTACAGTACATGTTCGAGAGTTTAAGCAATTAATTAATTGAATTAAATAACTTGAATCTTTCCCTTCTCGCTGAAGAGGAGATAATGGCTGAAACCAGGGTGTTTTGTGCCCCTCCCCCAACCTCCAGAGTCGTCAGTGACCGAAGGGGATGAGCAGTGACTGAAGGGGACGTGTAGTGACCGAAGGGGACATGCAGTGACTGAAGGGGTGACCCAGTGACTGAAGGGGATGCATAGTGACTGAAGGGGACATGCAGTGACTGAAGGGGACGCGCAGTGACTGAAGGGGACGCACAGTGACTGAGGGGATGAATAGTGACTGAAGGGGATGCGTAGTGACTGAAGGGGGAGTCCCAGTGACGGAAGGGACACGGTGAGGGAACCTAGTTCAGCCCAGTGAGAAAAGTGTGGGGAGGACCCCGCACATGGCTCCGCCAGGTGTGGGCAGCTGACAGCAGAGCCTGTCTAAGGCAGAAAAGGCCGCAGGGACTCTGGTCCTGCTGAGAGCAGGGTCTGCAAGCCTGAGCAGAGGGGTCGGAGCCTGGGGGACAGACAGCCACCTCAGCTCGGTGAGAGCCGCAGGAGGGGTCTCATCACTTCCAATGGGCTGGACCTCCAGGGGTGCTTGCGGGGACCCCGCTGCACGTTCTCAGGCTCGGGACCTCACCTGGGGCAGAGGATCAGCACAGGGGCCTGGCCCGGGCGAGCTCACGCTGCACCGCGTGTGCTGGGTCTTGGGTTCCTTGGTCAGGGACTGCTCGGAGCCACCAGGCAAGCGGCCTGGGGCCTCCCCCCAGGGCAGGGCTGGAGCTTCCAGGAAGGATCTTGCCTGCAGCAACAGCTGAGGCGCGGCATGGCCCTGACTGCAGGCGGGACTGGAGCTGCTCAGACAGACCTCGGCCGGCAGGGAGACCCCGGGGGGCCCCGCTAGACCTCCGGCCGGTCGGCTCCACACGTGCAGCCTGGGCTGGGGCTTCCTCTCAGGGTCCTTCCCGCCACCGTTGCCATCCTCAGAGCAGGCTCCTGGCCACAGCCCGGGCCTCCCCGCATGAGAGCCCTGCTCCAGGAGGGGGGAAGGCCACGGCTCCACCCCTGTGGCTGCAGGACGAGCTCCCGTGTGCCTCCCTCTGCTCTAAGGTGTCTGCACTTCATCAGGATGTTTGAACCATCAAAGAGAACAGAGAAGAAAATTCTTTGTAAATGGGTGATGCAAGTCCCTCAGAAGAAGCCCCAGACTGAGTCCTCCAGGAAGCAACGGGCAGCAGAGGCCAGAGACGGAGGCCAGAGCTGACTGAGCGCCCCCCCCGCCCCGCCCACCACCGCACGGGCCCAGGGCCTGCGGCAGCCTCAGCCTTTAGAGCAGCAGGAGCGGGTGGCGCGGGAGGCATCCAGGAGCCTCTGGGGAAACACTGATATGCAACGTCAGAAGGAACTCCCTACCGGAAAAGCACAAAATTCCAGGTCTTATAAAGATAACTCAGTCATAACAAATATACTTATAACAACAAAAGAGACCTAGAACAGAAATGTCCAACAAAAGTGGGTAGGATAGATAAAGAAACAGAACCTCTGCATGACAGCCAACTCTGCCTGAAGGGAATTCCAAGCCAGCAGCCCCAGCCATCCAGCCTGGTGCCTGGCCTGGCCAAGGGTCTGGACCGTCTCTGCCTTCTTGGACTGTTCTCCCCTTTAGGCCAAAGACTTTCTGAGAGACAGGATCACTTTGACAAGTGAGGAAAGAAACTGGTCATCTCCCCAGAGAAGCTCGCAAGCTCTTGCTATTTTGACCCCGGTTTTGAGAGTTCACAGCAGCAGGGAAACCTGAGCCTGGAGACCCCGCGGCCTCTGGGTTCCTTAGGGACATCGCCAGCGACAGTCAGTGGCATCTGGTCCTTTCAGACCACGGACGTCCTCACCCCCTACGCTGTCGATCTCAACACAAGTGGACCCAGAACCCTGGTGCCACCAGACCCCGGGCCTCAGTGTGAAGAATTGTCCGTCCCAGTTGATTCTGGCCCCAGGACTAGGAAGGAAGAAGGAGTTGGTGACCCCAGCCCTCCTCCCTGAAAATTCCCCACCGGATTCTCAGGTTCTCCCAGCAAGAGAAGAGAACAGGAATGGCCACTCCGGACACAGGGGGTTCTGCCTTGGAGTCCTGGGACGAAGCACCAGACCCCGTGGGAAGAACACAGCCCTCTCTGAGGCACAACCGGGCAGAGCCCGTGCCCCGCGGCTCCCACACGCACCCCCGAGCGCGGCAGGCCACGCTTCTGAGCAGCCACTTTGCCACGGGGATTCGGTCTCAGGCTTGTTCTGAAACAGCAGTTCACAAGGAAACAGGAGTGGATGGTGAACACACATTTTCACAGTCCTACTTGAAAGTAAGTAATAAAATATAAATAGAAACGAATATGTATCAAGTTTGGAAATTTTAAAGTATCTGTATTTATTATTAGCAAGAATATAGGACATATCCATTGTCAAACGTTGCTAGGAAAAATGCACACGCTCACGATTTGGAGGAAAATAAAACAATGCGATTCTGCTTTAAGCCACTAGTTCTGCTTCCTAAAGTGTATCTCAGAGAAACAGTGAGTGTTCACAACAATGTTTGTACCAGGCCACTCTTTATGATTTTTTAAGTAATATTAATAAACAGGACACTAATAACCAACAAAAGGGGATTAGGTAAAACTTACAGAACATCTGTATAAAAGAATACTCTGTAGACTTTATAAAATCCTACTTTGGAGAAGAGTTAATGACATAAGACGTGCTTACACCACTTGAAAGCTCTCTGGATTGCCGTGTGTGTGGTGACACAGCCTGGAAATTGTTGGGAGTTTACATTATGCTGCTTTCTTGCCACAATTCTTTTAAAAAATTGGCTGCAAAAGTGGACAACCCCAGTTTTGATGAAAATTTACGTAACACGATGGAGCCTGCTTACTTCTCACTCTCCTCCTTCCATTGATCTAGAGTTCCTCTTCTTTCCAGTGAACACCTGTTCCCTTTATGAACAGGAATAAAGGGAAGCTAGTTTCTCACGTTTGTACATCTACCCTCTTCTACCGCTCGGAAATTAGCCTAAGCAAATAAACTGAGCTCTAGAAAAGACTATTTTCTAAAGAAATTCATTATCTATAAGCTAAAAAATTTTACTAATTCAAATATTCAAATAAATATTTTTAAGAGAAAATGTTTAAAAGTCTATCAACTCAATGGAATATTATACAAGATAATACTCAAAGGGCAGAGAAGCAGTTCATCATAACATAATGCAGAACATCAAGATATAAAATCATAACCCTGTAAATAGCTTAAAATGACACATAATCTATAAGCAGTAAACGTGCCTGGGAAAGGAAGGTGGGAAGAGCAGACGCCACGGCACGACACCGGCAGCCCGGGACGCTGAGAACAGCGGCTCTCCTCTCGCCTCTGCTGCTGAGTGAACCGAAGCGAGACGTACTCTCCATTTTTAAGTGTGAAAACCGTATCTAGGCTTCCTTCCTCAAGGAGAGAAGCTTTCTCTGCCTGGGCGAGGATTCGGCCTCTGAGCACTCTCTGTGCTATGCAGGGCGGAGGCCTGCAGACCCGCCAGCTCGCATAGCTTCAGGCCTCCACCCACGGGGTCCCTGAGTGGGGAGGGAACAGTGGACAAACCTCGAGAACGGCTCACGACTGTGGACCCTGGATGTGAGCTCAAGCGGCCTCTCGACTCGCGTCTGAGAGGTTGCAAGCCGGATTTTGTGAGGCCCACGACTGTGGACCCTGGGTGTGAGCTCAAGCGGCCTCTCGACTCGCGTCTGAGAGGTTGCAAGCCGGGTTTTGTGAGGCACATCGTGGCATGTCCACATGTCCTCACAGAACACGGGCATACCCCAGCCGCTCCGGCCTGTGCGACCCTGTGCCCACGTGGCAGTGGGCACACACAGAGCCCCGCGGAGCCACGCTGCCACCACAGGAGGCCTCTGGTGGGTGCCCACCCTCTCCCTGGACTTTCTGGGGGTCCTGATGGCCAGCAGCAGGCAGGGGGCGGACCGGGCTGCAGGCCCGTCCTGGTGGCCAGAGGTAACGGGCAAAGGTCTGTCTTGTGATGAAAACAGTGGCCTGTTCACGGCAGGGGCAGACAGTGTGTCCGACCAGGCGTGGGGGCCTTCACATTTTCCTGCCTGGGGCTGGCTGACAGCAGTGACCGAAACACAGACTGAAGTGACACAACATCCGCCATGGTCTCTGAACGCTGCTAACCGTGATGGGACACCCAGAGCCGGCCCGGGGCTCAGCCTGGGGGAGCAGGGAGCGTGGGGGAGCACACGAGGGGCTGGGCGCGGGCGGGCCTGAGTTCCCCACTCCCCCAGGGCGGTGATTAATGCCGCCACCAAACGTGTGCCGTACCTGACCCTGATCTCATCAAATCCTGCTGCCACCATCTGCTGCTTTTAATTCCTCTGCAGTATTTGTGTTTGCTGCCTGCCCACAACAGCGGGGCGGGGAGGCCCTTCCCTGCGGGCGGTGGGAGCGGGTTGGCTGGCCAGCCCGGGCCAGAAGGCATCTGTTGCTCATCGCCTGCAGCATCTGCTACTATTTCTCACTTTCCCCGCTCGCTGGGGGACACGCTCTCTCCCAAAGGTGGCCTCTGCACGCTCGCCGTCAAGCCCGTCGCTGCCGGCCTCTGCTCCCAGGCTGTCTGTAATCCTAGACATTGTGCGACGGGCTCTGTCATTAACCCTTCTCGTCCACATCAAGATGTTCAATTAAGCCCCGCAGGAGGAGCAGATTGAGAGGGAGGGCCGCCGGGCGGGAGGGACGGCCCACTTCTAGGGAAGTTTACAAGGACAGTGATGATAGTAGCCAGTGGGCGCTGTGAAAACAGCACTTGCCCTCAGAGAAACAGAGATGCTTCCTGGCAGGCGGCTTCTCTCTCGCGTTTTAGTTTAAGATGCTGTGAAAGGAGGCCTTGTGTTCCTCCTGCTCATGATGAGCCACCGAGCCCTGTGTAAGACGTGTGTGCGGACGCTGCTACTTACACGTCTGCTCCGTAAGCACCTCCCGCCAATGGGGTGCAGCCTGGCGCGTGCGGCGCCCCACACTGGCTGGCAGGTCTTGTGTCCTTCTGTCCAACCCCGCACGTCGGTGGCTTGCAGGGACCAGTCCTTCCTTCCCTCCGCCTGTCTGGGCAACAAGGAGAGCAGGCGTCCGCGGGGCCCCCACACACTCCCCTCTGCTCTGACGCATGTCCCCACTGTGGCATGAGCTCATCCAGCCTGAGCCGCTGCTGCCACCCAGGGCCCCCTCTCCTCCGCTGGTGTGGGCCTTTGTTTTAGGCTGCAGGGTCCTGTAGGAACCAGATTTGTAAAGTGCTGAGCAGTAACAGATTCCCTTAAGTCAAAGCAATTTTAATGTCCCTACGTACTGTCACACTGAGCGTCAGCCCAGTGATTCCGGATCCTCCATGTTTGCGAGTAACTGGCACTTTAAAGAGAGGGGCACGCCCAGCGCGGGTGCCTGTAAGGGACGGAGCAGGGTCGGGAGCCACACCTGAGCCCAGCTCACTCCTCAGAGTCTTTGACTGTAAACATGGGTGAGGAAAAAAAACAAGTCCACAGAATTCAGGGAGACGGCAGCAGGTTAGATCACACGAACAGCAAGCAGGAATGTAGCTGTCCTCTGACAAAGTAACTGGGGTGTTTTCAGACTATCTTACAGACGTGTGAGATGGCAGAGGGTCTGGGCTGTGTTGCCCTGTGTGGCTCCATTTGCAAGAGCGGCTTCCGTCTGTGCCCGTCCAGGCTCCCCGGAGCCCCCAGCCTGGAGCCAGTGTGCCCCAGGGGCGTGCAAGGAGGCTGTGCAGCGGGTGTGTCCCTCCCAGCTGAGAAGCCACCTTCACAAGTCCAGGGGTTCACCTCTCAGCCCCAGCTGCATCGCCACCCCTCCTCCTATCACTGGCTGCAGAGTGCCTGACCCCCAGTGAGAGACAGGCTGAGCCCAGGACGCCCCCTGGGCCTGCGTTCCCTGCCCACCTTGCTCCTGTCTTGGTGACGCTGCATGTCTTCTGGACAGAAAGGAACAGAAAAGTCAGATACGAATTCCCAGGAAAGACGGCATTTGGGGCCACATGGCCTGACTGTGGTGTGTGCCTGCGTCCTGGCCTGACTTTCCCGTCTCCACGCTGCCCGAGACGGCCAGGCCGCCCTGCGCTGGGTGGGGACCTCGGGCAGCCTGTGTGGGGGCCGGGGTCGGGGCTAGGCAGCGGGCGTCTGGCTGCCTGGCACACAGCAGGCTTTGGGGCCAGGGCCTGCAGGCGGGGCAGGGGCTGTGGCGCCCGTGCAGGGACACGCACAGTTGCCCGACCATCCATGAGGCCCCATTCACCTGACCCAGGCTGGAGGGGCCATGTCCTACTTCTGGGAATGCTGACTGCACCCACAGGCTCCCTGCAGCCCTGGGGGACAGGAGGAACACATTCTACCGCAAGTCAAGCCCAGCTGAGGTCACCGTGGCTGATGGCAAGTAGGACAGGAGAGGGCGGAGCTGGGAGGGGAGGGCCGGCTTCCTCCTCTCAGGGAGCAGGCCTGGCGCTGCTCTGGTCCCGGGCCCTGACCGCCGGGAGCCTCACCAGAGCCTGGGGGACTCAGCCCGCTGAACGCTTGCGGTCTCTGTCAGCTGTCTCACTCCTGACACCCTAAACTAGCCCTGCTCCCTGCCGCCCCCACCCCCTGTCCCCTACGCCCGTGATTCACACGCTCACTCACATGCACTCTCTCCTCTGTGCTGATGTTGGGGGGCAGCCGACCTCCCAGATCTGGGCTCAGGACTTCCCACTGCAGAGCACACCCCCCGGCACCTCTTCCCGCCTGTCACTCCTTCTCCTTCTCACCTTTAATTGCCCGGGTGTCTTCTCCCTTCAGCCCCCAGAGGAGGAGGGAAGAGGTGGGGTGCGGAGGATGAGCAAGGGGGGCCGGGAGGTTCTGAGCCCACCCCTGCCTGCCCGGCCGCCAGTCCTCAAGTCAGCCCTGCACTTGCGGCCCTGGTGCAGGGGGCTGCAGCACAGCCTCTCAGGGGCCCCGTCGCCCTGGCGTCCATCGAGCGGATGGGACAGTGGCTGGGCTCACGGGCTGGGGATGTGGCCGTCAGCCTCTAAGGCTGGAGGGGAGAGATGCTTGGAGCTGACGCACGAAGGCAGCCTCTGTCACACTATCAGCGGTCAGAGGGGCCTGTCCTCCACCAGGCTCTGAACAGGCCCGTCTCGTCTAGGCCATGAAAGGGCCACTGAATGCCCTTGACTGGACCCGTGGTGGGAGGCCGACTGCCCCCCACCCAGAAACACAGATTCCCTGTTACCGTCAGGGCTCGGGAGATACAGACCAAGCCCAAATCCAGACCAGAATCCGGCCTCTGACTCAAGCTTTGCTTCTCACCCAAAAGACAGACCCCTCCCTTGAAGCTGGGAGTGTCTCAATCACGGGAGCTCAGGCGGCTCTCGATGGGGCAGCTAGGGGAAACTGAGGCAGGACCGCCACACCACACTCAGCACCTCGGCGCAAACGTTCGCAAACGCCCGCGCTCGGGAGCGACGGCCGTGCTGACCGCCGGCTGTGACCCCGAGATGTCTGCTTGTTGGGGGCCGGGGAAGCGGCCAGGATGTCGCAGAGTCCTGGAGCTTCACTGCTCTTCTCTGGGGGTTGCCTGTCCCGGGTGCTATGCAGGCAGATTCTCTCTGCTTCTCTGAGAGCCTCTCGCGGCAGAGCAGCAGCTTTGTCAGAGTCGTGCCCGCGGCACAGAACCCACAGCATCTCACACCCTCCCCTGGGGGGCCCACAGCTGTCCGCCGCATGCGGGACCCCCGGACAGGGCTCCAGAAGGACCCTGCACAACCACTAGCCCCAAGGCCTGTCTGCGGCCGGTGGGCATTTTTCGTTTTCCTTAAGGGCTTATCTGAAGAAAAATGATTCTTATTTACTCATCTTTTTAAATGCTCTCATTGGGCACCTTTACTTTTAAGAAAACAGCTCAGAGAGTCGTAAATCCAAAGGCTCCGAGACTAGCCCTAGGGCCGCTGCTTCTGGAGCTGCGGAAGGTCCAGGGTGCCCGAGGGGCTGCGGCGGCTCCCGACGCGGGCGCACAAAGCGCGGCCAACTCTTGGCTAGACTCTGCTATGTGTTGAGACGATGCCACGTGTTCCAGGGCCCTCGAGGTGTGGAGGCAGACTGCTTCCTACAAGCAACGGTGAATGGGAGAAACCGCGCCTGGAGAATGGGTGGGTTTCCTAAGACCCTGCGCAGAGCCACTGAACTGAGTCTGGAAGGAAATCCTTGGTTGCCATGACGCCCTGCAACTCTTTTTAATTAAAAGCCTCACAGCTCCTCCCCTGGCAGCAAAGCCTGTGCTCTCACCCTCTTTCCAGACACGGCTGCACAGAGGCTCAGGTGAAAGGGGAGGGAAGGAAGAGGCCTGGAGGCAGGGCTGGGCCCAGGAGGAGACGCGGGAAGCCTCTTGGACCAACAGTCACCGATGATCGCTCTTTGCTTCAAATAAAATTAAAATGAGAGTGAAGCCAACAGGCCCTGCTGGATCGAGACCAGATGACAGCTTGCTCCTGCAGCTGAGCCGGGTCTGCCGTCCAGACGCCGCTTCTATTTCTCTGGGGGTTGCCTGTCCCGGGTGCTATGCAGGCAGATTCTCTCTGCTTCTCTGAGAGCCTCTGAGCGCCCGAGGCCGCTTCTTTCCTGGCTCACCAAGGACGCCTCTCGTCTGGAAAATGACACCATGGCACCAAGAAGCAGAGCATTTGTTTGGGGGAGAGCAAGCGGAATATCTCCTGTGTGACCCTCCGCCCTCTCTGGGTTGGTGTAACTGGGGCCTTCAGGGTCAAGACGTGTCCAGCAGGAGAAGTCGCTTCAAGGTGAGTCTGGGGCCCATGTGGTCCACGCAGGTGGGGATATGCTCCCTGCGCCCCCCCACCACAGGACCCGAATGCCCCCTGTTTAGGCCCCGCCCAAGACGACACGGACCCCAGAGGCTCTGGTCCTGCCCAGCGGTCCTCCAGGCACAGGGCGAGCGTGTGAGCAGCAGGGACTGTCAGCTCAGCGCCAGGTCGGCTGCGTCCAGAAGAGCCGAGAGGCACTGCCCCACGCGCCCCCTGCCCCGCCGGGAGAGGCGCAGGGCGTCCTCGCTGTGGGACCTGGGGGTCCCGTCCGGTCATCCCTCGAGCACAGGAACCACGGCACCTGCTCCAGGAAGGCCTCGGTGAGCTGCTTGCTGCCCTGNGCGTCCAGAAGAGCCGAGAGGCACTGCCCCACGCGCCCCCTGCCCCGCCGGGAGAGGCGCAGGGCGTCCTCGCTGTGGGACCTGGGGGTCCCGTCCGGTCATCCCTCGAGCACAGGAACCACGGCACCTGCTCCAGGAAGGCCTCGGTGAGCTGCTTGCTGCCCTGGAGGCCATCCTGGGGCTGCTGCTTGAGCCGACCGCAGCAGCCTTGGCGGCTGCCAGGGCTCCAGGGCCCGGGGCAGAGGGCCTTTCCCCGGGAGGGACGGCTGTGTCCCAAGGACAGGCTGGTCTGCCACATGAGGGAGGCCCCGACCGGGACTGGACTCCCAGGAGACGCCGGATGGGGCAGGAGGCCGGGCCCACAGCAGGCCAGGGGGCCCTCAGCTGGAGGGCTCCCGGGGAAGCCGCGGGGCCCAGGAGCTTGTGCTGCACAGCCAGCAGGCTCTCAGATCCGGCCCCGCTGCTGCGAAGCGGGACCCCGCCAGTGGGCCAGGCGTTCACTGTGGGGAAAGCCGGGATCACCTGCCATGGCCCTCCTGAGTGCCTGAGGAGGCCTTCCTGTCCCTACCGACCAGGCCGAGCTGTCGCTGGAGGGGCCCGCGGGGAGCTGCAGCCCAGAGCCATGGTGACCCCAGGCCGCGACACGCGACAGACACGTGTGACAAACACGCGTGTTTAAGATGGCCTTTCTCCACCTTTGTCCGCCCTGGCGACGCTGCCAGCTTCACCATTAGTCAGCTCATCCATCGGTTTAGCGTATGTATCAGAGTCTCTATTTTAAACTGACCGCTTGACCCTAAACAGACTTCCTGAAAGTGTGCATGTACAGCCTCAGACCACCCGCCCTTCGAGGGGCAAGTTTAAGCTGCAACAAAAGACGATTCGGAGGAAGGAGACACGGGTGGTCATGTGGATTCACACCCATGTTGGATCAGGCGCCAGGAGCTGAGTGAGGCCTCCCCGTGCACAGAGCACCTCGGCCTGGCTCTCTGCCACCAGACCCACGGGACCCATGCCAAGGACAAACAAACTGGCCCAACGCTGAGCACCGCCAGGAAGTAAGCCTCTCAGGCCGGCACAGCGTCCACCCTCCGACCGACTGCTCATGGGACGAAGGCACCAGGAATGCAGAGACCAAGTCCACATGACTAGTGGCCCTTGAGTAAGTGGGAAGCAGGCGCTCAGGCTCCCGGTGTGACCCTGAGACGCGCCACTCTACGCAAGGGGCAGGTTGCCTCCTTTAGCCGCTATGCTCTTTGTAAGACACTGCCAGATTCTTAGCTGAAATTTCCAAGAGAACCAAAGTGTAGTCTCCCCTGTTTGCCGATGAGATTCTGATGCAAGAAAACTGCAGAGCGGGGCCAGCTTCCAGCCTCCCCCACCCTGGCTCTCAGCCGGCGTCAGGAGGCAGAACTGTGACTATCGAGGGACGTACGGGGACCACCGTCGTCTGCGGCGGAGGGCAGGCGGCCGGCCAGGACCCGCCTTCACCCAGTGGACAACGCTGGGCTAGTGTTTCCAGGAAAGAAGCTCAGTGGAAACAGCACCGCCTGCCACACGGGCCCCGGGAGACAGGGAGTGAACAAGGATGGAGCTTGTCTTACGAAGCCCGCTATTGTTCTGCACCTGACAGAGGTCTTGAATCCTGTAAATCTGACACAGAGAAAATCTGATGCAAATACAAATTCAGTTCTTTACATTTCTAAACTTATTGGCCACGTGTAAATTCAATAAATACCTAACATGTGCCAGGAATGTGTGAGAAGCAGAGGAAAGAGATGAAAGATGCGTCGACCCCAGTGAAGATTGCAGACCGGAGAGGAGATGGACCCCAGAGGAGCAACGTCTTCCTGGAGGAGGGCCGCGGGCTGGGCCCTGAAGGGTGAGTGGAAGTTTTCCATGCAGCACGAGTTGTATTCAGCGTCACTGTGGGTGGAGTGAGAGGAGCGCACAGACCAGGGGGACATGGTTTCATCCTGCAGCCAGTGAGGCCGTGAAGTGCCTGATGGGAGATGACTCGCCCAGCACGGGAGACGGACGTTTGCTCGGATTTTCCGGGGAAAGCAAAGCACATGTGTGATCGTTCTGGGAGAGTCAACTGTAGGAGCACTGACTCCAACGTGCCAATGAGAGACCCTCCAAGTATCACTCACCGTTCCTTTTGAAATAACATTAATTTTCTTAAAACATTCTTTTACCTGCTTCTACAATACCTGAAATAGTAAACTGCTTTTTCTTAAATATATGTTTTTTGTCAAGCTATTTAGCTTTTCACTAATTTGCCACAGTCTTCCTCCAACTAACAGACCTGATGAGATTTGGCTAAATTCCCTTTGAATGAATCCTCAAGCACACTTGGGCAGATGTAGGCCTGCAGGACTGCCCTGCTCCTGCCCTGGGGTGCAAACACCAGGGAGGAGGGGAGTGTGTGCGGTACAGAAGTGGGGCCCCCCAGCGGCTCCCAGGAGGCCTCAGGAGGGGCCGGCAGGCCGAGCGCTGCTCCTGAGAAGCCTGCGCCCCCCTGCCCCACCCCCCAGGGCT
>SJYV01053302.1:0-76539 GCA_006410875.1 Neotragus pygmaeus
CAACATCAGTCCCTCCAATGAACACCCAGGACTGATATCCTTTAGGATGGACTGGTTGGATCTCCTTGCTGTCCAAAGGACTCTCAAGAGTCTTCAACACCACAGTTCAAAAGCATCAATTCTTCACCTCTCAGCAAGTGGCCTCAGGAGAAAGAGGAAGGGAAGACATGGAGGGAAGCTAAGCAAGAACAGTTTAGTCTGGAGGCTGCCTTTCATGCCTTCTGCCCTTTAACTCGTTTTGTAATGTCTATTTCATCACTCTCCAATATTCTGAGTTGGTTGTTTACAGATTCAGTTCAGTTCAGTTGCTTAGTCATGTCTTGACTCTTTGCGACCCCATGAACCGCAGCATACCAGGCCTCCCTGTCCATCAGCAACTCCCAGAGTCCACCCAAACCCATGTCCATTAAGTCGGTGATGCCATCCAACCATCTCATCCTCCGTTGTCCCCTTTTCTTCCTGCCCTCAATCTTTCCCAGCATCAGGGTCTTTGCAAATGAGTCAGCTCTTCGCATTAGGTGGCCAGAGTATTGGAGTTTCAGCTTCAACATCAGTCTTTCCAGTGGACACCCAGGATATTATATATATTTACAGTTTACAGATTATTACAGATTATTGGATGAGTGATCCAAATCCTTGGATAAATCTTGTCATCGAAATTCTAAATTTAGCATATGATCTATGGGTATTGAAGAATATTGATATGAAGCATACTGAAGCATATGGGTATTTAGCATATTGATCTATGGGTGACACAGGGTTTTCAGGTTTATTCATTGTGACTATATCTTCATGTATTATGGTTCTTTGAGTTACTATTCACTGAGATATTGTAAGCTCTGCTACTCTCGTAAAGCAGATGATAAAGTCCAGGTAGCAAGTTAGTTATTAACCAGTTGACTCTTAAAATTTTATTTGTTTCCTGGAGTATAATTGCTGTACAGTGTTACATAAGTTGCAGGTGTATAATATAGTGATTCATAATTTTTAAAGGTGATACTCCATTTATAGTTACCATAAAATATTTTCTGTATTCCCCATATTGTATAATATATTCATTTAACTTATTTTATACCTAACAGGCTGTAGCTCTTAATCTCCTACCCCTACACTGTTGCTCCCTGCTTCCTTCTTGACAGTGGTAACCACTGGTTTATGCTCTGTCTCTCTGAATCTGCCTTTTTTTTGTTATATTCACTAGTTTGTTGTACTTTTTAGATTCTACATATAAATGCTGTCGTACAGTATTTGTCTGTAACTAGTTCACTTTTACTGTTTTTCTTTAGGTAAATAATTTGGTCAAATCCACCTTAGATGTTTATGGCAAGATCAATTTCCTAGTAAACAATGGAGGAGGCCAGTTCTTCTGTCGTGCTGAAAAAATCAGTTCAAAGGGGTGGCATGCTGTGATTGAAACCAACCTGACGGGCACCTTCTACATGTGCAAAGCAGGTAAGTGTGATCAATAATCCAAAAAGTCAAGGTGTATTTATGTTAAGATCATAGGGCACCTGAAAGAGAAACTGTGAGGGGCTCAGAACACTGAGCCCCTCACAACACATATTGTCATCAACACTTATTGCCCTAATTTAACTTATATACAGTATAGCCATGTAAATTGCTACATTTCTGGAGAGTAATTTGGCAGTATTTTAAAAATATGAATTTGCTTGATATGTTGATTTTATTTCTAGGAAGTTATCATGTGAAAATGATTAAGAATTTGTACAAAGATAAAGCTACAAAGTCCTTCATTAAATTAAGGAAGACTCTGTACTTATTTTGTTTTTAAGAAATGAATCTGTTAAATCTATGATAAGGACCTATTAATTCTGTGAAACCTTCAAGGAAATTACCAGAGTCCACATTTTTTCTGACTAATAAGTAACTGGCACACATGAATAGTTTTTAGATTAAAGGTTATCTTTCCTAGGTGGTAATATTTAACCCTGAAATTAGATAACTGAAGAGTTTACTTACAAGCTATTTGAGACATTTCTATGCTGCAAAATGTGAAAAGAGTATAATTGTGACCCACAAGGTCTTCACCCCAACATGGATTAGGCTTTATATTCTTAGTATTTCAAAATCAAAGGTCTTGCAGACATTTTCAGGCTTTATCTTTATCTAACTAGTAATACAGAGTTCTGTATTAATTGTGATAACAGGATTGACTGCTGAAGTGTAGAGATCCAGAAAAATATAGGAGCTTGAATAAGATAGTTGATTTCTCCCTCACATAAAAGTTCAGGGTGTATAGTCCAGGGATAGTATGGTAGTTTCATAATCATTAGGGAATAAGGATCTTTCTTCTTGTTTACTGTCTTTAACATGTCCATCCCCTAGTCCAGAATGGCTGCTTCAGTTCCTGCCGTCATAACTGCATTCTAGACAGCAAGAATTCAGAGAAAAGTAAAAGTCGTTCTTTTTAACAGCATTGTCTGGAAGTAGCACCATTACATTTACTGGCGTTCATCATCAACTAGAACTCAGCTAAATGATTATACCTACCTATAAGTGATACTGGGAAATAGAATCTTTAGCTATGTCCCTAAGTACAAATTCAGTTTCTTGTCAGAAGAGGAGAATGAGTACTAGGAGACAGGTTTTAGCCTCTAACTCAGCCTTCATAGTTCAGCATTTTGACATCTTCTAGCACTCAAGTCAGCAATCTCTTACAAACCTTAAGTTCCATTAATTAAAGCTTTGCAGAGTCTAGATTCAGTTATGATTTTTATTAGCCAGAATTGAATTAAAAGAATCCAAGGCCTATAGTTTTTATTTGTTTTTACTTTAAACAATGGGACTTAGCTTTTGGTTTTGACAGCAAGAAATATGGGACATACATTTTTTTTTCCTTAATAAATCGTTTATTGATACTACATTCTAATGAATGACAAAATAGTGTGATCTATATTTCTAGACTTAATGGCCATCCTATGGAAAGCATCTTTGGAATAGAATAAAAAATTACAATTTTATCAAATCCCATAATCATAAAGCTGTCATCATGTCTAGGCACAGCTAGTGCAACATTTTCCTTCACCCCACAGGCTCCATTCCCTTTACCAACTATTTATAATATGCTTGGGTCACTCACATGAGAAAAACACTGTCAGCATCAATATTTAGCAGCATTTCAAAATATATATTTTTTTGTCTTCACTATAGGCTAAACTATTCTTTCAGTCCAGGAATTCTATATGGTCTTATTTACTTCTATACATAAGATACAATCTTTTAACATTTATGCAGGTGAATATTTCCCAGTTTTTGAGAGTTCCCCAAAGACTCTTAGGGTTTTATTTTGCCACAATAAAAGAAAGGAGCGGTGTCAACTCATGAGAGTCAGACCAACAGTTTAAGTGGACCCTCCACACAATTCAGTTCCTGGTGCATAAAGAGACTTAACGTTATCCCCCAGCTCTCAGCTCTCAGGCAGGAATTTGAGAGGGATAAAAGCAGGAACAATATTACTTAATAGTCTAGGGAGGGAGAAAACAGGTGTCTAATAAAAGTAGTAGAAGCCAAGTCCTTTCATTCTAGGATGTCTGAAAAAGAGATTCAGTGGAATACGAATGCAGAGAAGGCGTCATTCCTAACAGAAAAAAAGTGAACTGTGGACAGTCACTCAAGGCCAGAGAAGCAATCACTGAGAGCTACTGTTTCAATCCTGCTGTCACCAGGAGGGAACATGCCAGAGAACCAGGGACAGAGGCAGCTATAGCCCCTGGCATTCTCTGGCCTCCTGGTGCTATGTTTCAACAGCCTTTAGGGGCTGGGGAGAGCCAGGGAGCACCACCCTCACGTGTGAAAAAGCTGTTATGGCAACAACTTGGCCATGGAAAATCAACTAGAGCTTGGGTGATACACCGCTTGGAATCCAGCCTGTGTTGCTTCCTTTCTTATAAAGAACTTGAGACATGTGCAAGGACATCTTAACACGTGTAGGCAGCCCCTCTTTTAGAAAGGCAGCGAAGAGCCTCGTCATCATTTTTCTATACCAGAATAATAGTAGTGAAAAACTGAAAGCCATTTAAATGTTTTGAAGTAGAACATTAGTTGAGTGAAGTTTTATACATCTATAGGATAAAGTACTATGCAGCCACTAAACATATAGGTACAGAAGTCTACTTCTCAATATGAAAAGATAGTCCTAGATATCACTGAGTGAAAAAAAAGGTTTAAAACACTCTATCCAGTGTGATCACGTTTCTGCAAAAAACAGTATATATTTATCATATGACTGTATATAAATAGACATAATTCTGAAAGAGTTTCTAGTAAAACATTGACATCTCTGGGAGGTAAAATTAATATTTTCATCTTTTTCTTTTTGCTTCTCTACTTTTTCTAATTTTTCTAAATTGAATGTGTATTGTTTATGTAATTAAAATGACTTAAGTCATTACTGCCCTGAAGTTTCATATTCTTCAGCTTGTACTCTTTGACACCATATGTGGCTGTTAAAGAATTGTGTCAAGATCCACATTTAAATTTCTGGTGAATTTAGACTTTTCTTTTTTTTTGTTTATAAATTTATTTATCATTTTATTTTTTTAATTAATTAGTTAATTTTTTTACTTTATTCTACTTTACAATACTGTATTGGTTTTGCCATACATCGACATGAATCCACCACAGGTGTATACAAGCTCCCAATCCTGAATCCCCCTCCCACCTCCCACCCCTAGACTTTTCTATAACCTTTAATTATTCGTTTTACTAATGTAGAAATTTTTTTCTCTCCATTTATTTTTGGAAAAAAATTGAATATATGAAAAAGTTAAAGAAATGATGCAATGAACTCTTCTAAGGCATACCTTGTTTTATTATGTTTTGTTTTATTGCCCATCAAGCAAATATGTCAGCAACGTTTTTCTAACAGCTTTTGCTTACTTTGGGTCTCTGTGTCATATTTTGGTAATTAGCACAATATTTCAAATTTTTTCATTATTGTTACGATGATTTGTGATCATTGATCTTTGATCTTACCATTGCAAAAAAATTATGACTTGCTGGAGGCTCAGGTGATGGTTAACATTTCTTAGTTATAAAATATTTTAAAAATTAAGTTTTTTTTTTTTTTAGACATAATGCTGTTGTACATTTAATAGACTATAGTATAGTGTAAATATAACTTTTATATACACAGGGAAAGAAAAAAAATTTGTGTGATTCACTTTATTGCAATATTGCATTATTGTGGAAGTCTGGAACTGAACTTACCGTATCTCTGATCCCTGTCTGTATACCTTTCATTTAGATTCACCAAGTGCTAACGTTTTGCTGTGTTTGCATTCTCTAATCTCTGTGTTTTTCCCCCTCTCATCCTCGCTCCCTTTCTATCTCCCTTCAACCCCCCATACCCTTTTCACAAATAATTTAAAAGTGAATTGCATATATCATCACACTTTGGCTTACATTTTTAAAGAATAAAGAAATGTTTTCTATGCAACTGTAATACCATTATCACACCAAAGGAAATATACAGTAATTCAGTAAGATCAATTATCACATAATCATATTGGAATTTCCCTTAAAATCCAGTAGTGTTGGCGATATTATTCTGAGACTTATGGTGTGTAGTGTGAGCTAAAGCGAGTAAATCAGTTCAGTTCAGTTCAGTTCAGTTGCTCAGTCGTGTCTGACTCTTTGTGACCCCATGGCCTGCAACATGCTAGGCCTCCCTATCTCTGTAAAGAAGTTATTTTAGTACAGTTGAGAACCAAGATTTTTGGCATTGGCAAAAGAAGTGAATGTAGACAGATGAGGCTGAATAAAAACCCCTATAGTCCAGAATTTAATTAGAAAAATTAGCATGGACTCGATATAGTTTTTCTTTAAAATAAAATATATATTCCCTGGCTTTGTCCCCCGAAAAGAAACAGTTATTAATTCAGTGACAGTGTGTCCTCCTAGCATCCTTTATGTGATCTCTGAATGTTACTTCCAATTAAAAGGAACTGGGATTCCTTAGTGAAACGGCTTATTACAGGTCTGGGGGAGGAAATGTGCACGATAAGCCTAGAATATTTTGTTCCAACAGAAATCTAGGAAGCTATATGGATATGTTACTGAACCAAACTTGGGTCTGCTCGCCTGCATATGGTGAAGCCAGTCAACTGAATGTTGGGTTGCCATGAAGGAGAGTGTGGGGAGAGTGAGCAGCTTATGCTCAAAAGATGGGAACTCCTACCAGCTTTCAGGGAAGGGTTTGTTTCTTTTCCCCATAACTTTGTTTGTTTATTTATTTTACTCTTGGCTGTCCTGGGTCTTGTTGCTGCTCCAACTTTTCTGTAGTGTGGAGAGCGGGGCCAACTCTAGCTGCAGTGGGAAGGCTTCTCACGGCAGTGGCTTCTCTTGTTATAGAGCGCAGGCTCTAGGGCAGGCGAGCTTCAGTAGTTGCAGCCCCTGGGCTCAGCAGTTGAGGCGCCTGGGCTCTAGAGCAGAGGCTCACTAGTTGTGGTGTACCAGCTTTAGTTGCTCTGCAGCCTGTGGCATCTTCCCAGATGGGAGATGGAACCCACGTGGCCTTCGTTGGCATGCAGATTCTTTCTTTATCACTGAGCCCCCAGGGAAATCCCAAGGGAGAGTTTTTAACCTCAGTGTTAGGGAGGGAGCTGCAGGGTGATCAGCTTGTGCACAATTTTCAGCTTGGTTGGCGTCCAGTTTTGAGCATCACTGATCTTTTGGTTTCAACTGGTCTAGTGTATGTGTGCTTGCAGTCAGCAGTTTTCATCTGGTGAGGGTTTTCCTGTAAAAACCACTTAGGAATGTGTGTCAAGCCTTCATCTGTATCCTTCAGGGAACTGGAAGTTTGATGATTCTGCTATGTGTCTGATTTATAAGTTTTTCCCAGTTTCCCAGCCCAACAGCCATTCTTTGTTTCTACATCTTCACACTTCCTAATTATTAATTCTTTTTAAAAAAATATTTATTTATTTATTTGGCTGCATTGGGTCTCAGTTGTGGCAAGTAGGATCTTTTAGTTATGGCATGTGGAATCTAGTTCCCTTACTAGGGATCAAACCCAGGCCCCTTGCATTGGGAGCATGGAGTTTTAGCCACTGGACCAGTTGCTCAGTCATGTCCAACTCTTTGCAACCCATGGACTATAGCTCACCAGGCTCCTCTGTCCATGGAATTCTCCAGACAAAAATACTGGAGTGGGTTGCCATTCCCTTCTCCAGGGGATCTTCCCAACCCAGGAATCAAACCAGGGTCTCTTGCGTTGTAGGCAAATTCTTTACCGTCTGAGCCACCAGGGAAGCCCCACAGAAAGTCTATATAGGGTAATTTAAATAAATTTATTTTCCTTTGTTGTGCTAATAGCCGATAATTTTATGATTAAAAACATATTTGATACATGTATACTGCTTTATTTTCATTTCCAAACTTTTCTTGGCTGTTCATGACCATTTATTATATTCAGATGAATTTTATATAGTCATACTTCTTCAAAAATCCTGTTGGGAATTTGATTAAGATTGTATTAAATTTATTAGTCATGTGGAAATAATTAGCATATTTTAGTATTGTCTCCTCATTATAACATGTCTTTTCATTAATGAACTCATATATTTTGGCAGAGGTTTGTGGTTCTTACTGTATAGATCTCATATGCTTGTTTTTATTAAGGTTGAAAAGTGAGTGTTAGTCACTCAGTCTTGTCCGAATCTTCGACCCCATGGAGTGTAGCCCACCAGGCTCCTCTGTCCATGGAATTCTCAAGTAAGAATGCTAGAGTGGGTAGCCATTCTCTTCTCCAGGATCTTCCCTACCCAGGGATTGAACCTGGTCCCCTGCATTGCAGGCAGATTCTCTACTGTCTGAGCCCACTAGGGAACGCTAGGTGTTTTTGATGACTGTTGCTATTTTGAATGGGCTCTTTTTTCCCCCAATTATTTTCAACTGAATTATTGTTGGTTTACAGAAGAATTTTTCAAATTTATTTTTTTGCTTTATATAATGGCTTGTCAAATTAGTCTGTTGGGTTTTCTAGGTATGTAATCGGGCTGTCTAAAAATAACTACTGTGCTATTTCTTAGAGTCAAAGATGTAGCCAATTGTGAAATGCATCATCATTTTACATACTAAGAAAGTAAAAACAATGTAATTGTAATTGTAAGATGTCACCAACAGTAAGACATATCCTAATTTCAGCAGTTTGAAAATAGTATGAAAAAATTGTCTTAGATTTAAAAAATATTGTATTTTATGTTTTCTTGTGGTTTTACCTCCTTTTTTTCTGTCATAACAGGATTTGGTGAGAATTCACTAGAAAGCATTAAATAATTGTGGGTAGACAAGCTTACTTTTGCTCAAGCTTATAATAGAAATAGGTATTGAATTGTTCTCTGGTCTTTCCATTCTAAAAACTGGACTTCCACTGAAGTGAGTCCTGATGTACATCTCTAATATTGCCTTGATTTGTGTGAATAGAAAGTTTGCCTAAATTTCAAATTGCCCTCAAAAAGGATAAAATATTTACAAATAAAGTTAGCAAAATAGTATAAGGTTTATATGCTAACAATTGCAAAACATTGCTCAGAGAAATGAGAGAAGATGTAGATAAATGGAAAGACATTCTGTGTTTATGAATTGAAAGACTCAGTATTTTTAAGATGATAGTTCTTTCCAAATTGATCTGTAGGTTCAATGCAGTCCTTATCAATCCTTTTGCAAAAATTGACAAACTGATCCTAGAATATAATATGGCCATGCAAAGGACTCAAAATAGCCAAAGCAATTTTACAAAAGAAGAAATACTTCTTGATTTCAAAACTGTTTATTGATTTTAAGACGAGACAGTATAATAACTGGCATAAGAATAGATGTATAGATCAATGAAACAGAATTGAGGATCCAGAAGTAAATTCTTATGTTTATGTTCAGTTGATTTTCATCAGACGTGCCGAGGCAGTTCTATGGGGAAATGAACGGTGCTGGGAAAGTTGGATATCCACATGCAAAAGAGTCTTACCTCACATAATAAATAAAAATTAACTGAAAGTCCAAAATTAGGATCATGGACCTACATGCAGGAAGTAAAATTATAAAACTTTTAGAAGCAAGTAAGGGAGAAAATCTTTATGACTTTGGGTTAGGCAGAGTCCTAAGATACGCACCAAAAATACATCCATTAAATAAAAAATTGTAATTGGACTTAATAAAAATTAAACATGTTTGTGCTTCAAATGACACCAATAAGAAAATGAAAAAATAAACCACAGACTGGGAATAATGTTTATAAATCACATATCTGATAACAGACTTATATCTAGAATATGCAAAAAGTCTTATAAAAGCAACCCAAATTTTAAGAAAAGGCAAAAGATTTGAATAGGTAGGTCACCAAATAAGATATATAAATGGTGGATAAGCACATGAGAAGATTCTTAACACCATTTAAGTCATTGCTGCTGCTGCTGCTGTCGCTTCAGTTGTATCCGACTCTATGTGACCCCATAGACGGCAGGCCACCAGGCTCCCCCGTCCCTGGGATTCTCCAGGCAAGAACACTGGAGTGGGTTGCCATTTCCTTCCCCAATGCATGAAAGTGAAAAGTGAAAGTGAAGTCGCTCAGTCGTGTCCAACTCTGTGCGACTCCATAGATGGCAGCCCAGCAGGCTCCTCCGTCGATGGGATTTTCCAGGCAAGAGTACTGGAATGGGATGCCATTGCCTTCTCCGTTTTAAGTCATTAAGAAAATGCAAATCAAAGTCTCAGTAAGATACCACTCTATACCCATTAGAATGGCTTTAACCAAAAAGCCAGATAATTTTGTGGAGAAACTAGAACCCTCCTGCATTTCTGATGAGAATGTAAAATAGTGAAAACACTTTGGAAAACAGTTGAGCAGTTTCTTAAAAAGTTAAGCATAGATTTAACGTGTATGTGTGTTTATTAGTCACTCAGTTGTGTCAGACTATTTGCGACTCCATGGACTGTAGCCCTCCAGGCTCCTCTGTCAATGGAATTTTCCAGGCACGAATACTGTTTGTTACTGTTCAGTCACTCAGTTGTGTCCAATTCTTTGCAATCTCATGGACTGCAATTTCCCTCTCCTTCACCATCCACCAGAGCTTGCTCAAACTCATGTCCATTGAGTTGGTGATGCCATCCAACTGTCTCATTCTCTGTTGTCCCCTTCTCCTCCTGCCTTCTGTCTTTCCCAGCATCAGGGTCTTTTTCTAATGAGTCAGCTCTTTGCATCAGGTGGCCAAATTATTGGAGCTTCAGCTTCAGCATCAGTCCCTCCAATGAATATTCAGGATTAGTTTCCTTTAGGATTGACTGGTTTGATCTTCTTGCAGTCCAAGGGACTCTCAAGAGTCTTCTCCAGTACCACGGTTCAAAACCATCAATTCTTCAGTGCCTCAATAAATATTTTTATAAAAAGAAAATATAAATTAGAATTTTAAAAATGTCATATAAGCAGCAAGCTGGAATGGTATCAGGAAAGAGTCAAGCACTATTTAATTGGGCTTCCCTTGTGGCTCAGCTGTTAAAGAATCTGCCTGAAATGCAGGATACCTGGGTTCCATCCCTGGGTTGGGAAGATCCACTGGAGAAGGGAAAGGTTACCCATTCCAGTATTCTGGCTTGGGGAATTCCATGGACTGTATCGTCCACGGGGTCACAGAGAGTCGAACACAACTGAGCCACTTTAACTTTCTTTTCACTTCAGTGCCTCAGCCTTCTCTATGGTCCAGCTCTCACATCCATACATGACTACAGGAAAAACCATAGCTTTGACTATATGGACCTTTGTCAGCAAAGTAATGTCTCTGCTTTTTAATATGTTGTTTAGGTTTGTCATTGCTTTTCTTTCAAGGAGCAAGTGCCTTTTAATTTCATGGCTGCAGTCACCATCTGCAGTGATTTTGGAGCCCAGGAATACTGGAGTAGGTAGCTATTTACTTCTCCAGGGGATCTTCTTAACCCAGGGATTGAACCAGGGTCTCCTGCATTGCAGGTAGATTTTTTTACCATCTGAGCTACCAGGTCATATGCAGATATAGCATATGACACAGCAGTTCCACTCATAGGTATCTCTCTGCTGCTGCTGCTAAGTCACTTCAGTCATGTCTGACTCTGTGCGACCCCATAGACGGCAGCCCACCAAGCTTCCCCGTCCCTGGAATTCTCTACGCAAGAACACTGGAGTGGGTTGCCATTTCCTTCTCCAGTGCATGAAAGTGAAAAGTGAAAGTGAAGTCGCTACTAGAAGTAAAAACATATGTCCACACAAAGACTTGTATTCATAATCACCCCAAAGTGGAAACTGTCCCGTTGTTCATCAGTTGGTGAATGGGTAAATAAAATAAGGAATGTATACACAATAGAATACTATTTAGCAATAAAAATAACATTTTTATTTTCATGTGTTGCAATATGGATGAACCTGCCCAAAACTATTCTGAGTTAAAGAAGGCAGACACAAATGACCAAATAAATGAAATATTCGGAAAGGGCAAATCTATAGAAAGAGAATGTAGATGAATGTTTGCCTGGGGATGAGTTGAACTGCAAATGGTCACAAAGGGACTTTTTGGAGTGACAGAAATATTTGAAAACTGGATTGTGGTGATATGTATTTACTAAAAACCATTAAGTCATACACAGAAAATAGATGAATTTTATGTGATCTATATATGCTGCCAAGGCAAGCACAAAATTTTATGATATGTAAATTGTACCTCAATATTTTTATTAAAAAATATAAATTAGAATTTAAAAAATATCATATAAGCGGCAAGCTGGAACACAGTTTCAGGGAAGAGTCAGGACACTATTTAATAGGATTGTCTTTCTCTCTTCTGCAGTTTACAACTCCTGGATGAAAGAACATGGAGGATCTATTGTCAATATCACTATACTTACTAAAAATGGATTTCCGGGAGCTGTGTAAGCACTTACATGTTTTCTTCCTATGTCTTTGGGTTTGTGTGTTGAATAGCTGGGGAGTAGGTAGAGCGATTTTCTTGACTAGAGACCGTTAATCCCTTTAATGCATTGTAACTTCAATACTTAAAATTCCCTTTATTGAACTTTGAAACATACTTCTAAAACATTACCATTCATATTAGGGTTACCCAATTTTCCAAGGAAATAAAAACAGTAATAGGCCCAGTTAAATAATTTTTTTATCAGTATGTCCCAAATATCTCGTGGAGCATTCTTGTTTTTGTTTGTTTTGGCCACACAGTGTGCATTTGCGGGGTTTTAGTTCTCTCACCGGGGATAGAACCCATGCCCTCCTGCAGTGGAAGGGTGGAGTCCTAACCACTGGACTGCCAGGGAATTTCCTCATGGGGCATGCTTATGCTAAAAATGATTTGTTACCTCCTATAAAAATTCACATTTAACTGAATGTCATGTATTTTATCTGGCAGTCCTAATCCAGATGTAACTAAATGTGTCTGGAGACATCTTTTTGGTTAAAATGAGGAAATGAAACCAATCTGTGCTAATTTAGTTTTGAGCATTGTGGATATACCTATCCAGATTTAAATAGAACTGCTAGGAAATTATTGTTCCATAATAGAATTTGACCTGTTTGACTCTTATTCTGATTTTGATAAATTTTTATTTTGGAAACTGATTTTTAAATTTTTTTAAACTTTTTTATTTTATATTGGTTTATAGTTGGTTAACATTTCTTTTTAAAGAAAGTGAATGGGCAGCCTACTGGCACAGTAGATTTTTTCATAATAGCTAAAAGGCTACTCAAAACAGAAAGTTGCAAAACAACATACCGGGAAGCTACTTGACCAAGTTTAATAGTTAAAGAGTATGATTTTTTTAAAAAATGAGTTACGCTGATTTCTTTTATATCTTGTAAGCTCTGATTCTTTCCATTTTTAAATTAAAATTTTATAAAAAACTTAACATAGAATTTCTGTTTTTGTTAAGTAGACCTATCTTAGTATTAAATTATGCATGCTAGTTTAAACAAACAACTTTATAATGTAGAAAGTCAAGTCCTCCATACTCTTTCATCCCAGAGATAACCTCATGAGTAAGATAGTGATCTTAATCCCTCTATGATTAGTAAGTAATTGATAAGGCAATAATTTGGTACTGTGTTAACATTGTTTGCCGCCATGATTTTAGCAACCATTGTTGACCCTTTTGTGAATCACTCATTACCCTGGGGCTGTGAAAATGTTGTTTTTTCTGATTTCATAATTGCTTCTATGCTTTTTAGTTGATGGTACAGTGCTTTAGTTAGTCATGTCCAACTCTTTGCAACCCCATGGACTATACCCCACCAGGCTCCTCTGTTCATGAGATTCTCTAGGCAAGAATACTGAAGTGCATTTCCTTCTCCAGGAGATATTTCCAACTTAGGGATTGAACCTAGGTCTCCTGCATTATAGGCAGATTCTTTAGCTGATACTCTGATGTAGAAAGACTTTTATTTACATTACAACCATCACTTTATTAATATATGTTATTATTATTATTAACTTTTTTGGTATACCACTATGAAGTCACCAGACTTCATTTCAAATTGATTGTTTCAAATGCACACATTGTCTCAAATTTAATATAAATTTGTGTTGTTTCTATATTTTGTTGTTACAGGTAATTCTGCAATGAATAACATTATAAATACTTCTTTCGTATTTGCAGAGGTTTATCTTCAGGGTGGGCTTCCCAAGTGGTGCTAGTTGTAAAGAATCCATCTGCAGATGCAGGAGACATAAGAGATACGGGTTCCATCCTTGGGTCAGGAGGATCCCTGGAGAAGGGCATGACAACCCACTCCAATATTCTTACCTGGAGAATCCCATGAACAGAGAAGCCTGGTGGGCTATAGAGTCGCAGAGAGTCGGACATGACTGAAGCGACTTAGCAACAGCAGCAACAGCATCTTCAGGATACATCCCCGAAGTTGGATTGCTGGGTGAAGGGTAAAGGCATCCTCAGGCATTTGCAAGTTTCTTTGCATTTTGCTGTCCCATCAGCAATGAATGAGAGTGCCTATTCCTCACAGCCTCATGAAAAATGTGTCTTGTCAATTTCTGGACAACTCTGATGAGCAAGATGTATCTCAGTGGATCATCTATTCATTTGTTAAAAGGCTACCTGAGTATCTCTTGTTTGTGTGTTTCAATTGCATTGTTGTTTTCACACATGTTTCTCTGGTTCTGATCATTTCCTGACATTTTCATTGTTGTCTAAGAGTAGGCCAATTTCCATTACAGTCTGTGCAAAGGAGCTTAGACTGACCTGCTGATCTTTTGGGTCATTGTCAATAATTACAAGGGCAAGAGACAGGCCAAACAGCAACTTGGTATCTCTCATGGAGAGAGAATTCGTGGCCCAAATACCTATCAATGAATGAATGAATAAACAAATTATGGTATAGCTATATAATGTATTCCTCAGAAATGAAAAGTGAACTATTGATTCATACGTCAATGTGGATAAATCTGAAAATAAATATTCTGAGTGAAAGAAGCCAGATGGAAAAGACCAAGTATGTATGATTTCATTTATATGTTTTAAGTTTTAGAAGGATTTAAAAGTTTTGTTAGTGCTAGATTCACTGAAAGTTGGATATTATTCTACCTCCTATTCATAAATTACAGGAAGGAAATGAAGCAGTGTGATAGCCTTTAAGGTTGTTTATCACTTATAATCTCTTCCTACACAGATTGATAGACATTTTAAATTGCAACTGGTACAGAAATAAGGCCTTAGTATTTCAGAAAATGTTCTCAGTGAAAGAATGGCTATGAGGCTTGTTATTCAGATGGTGAAATGAAATCTCACAGAACTTGTAGTCCAGATAAATGCCCTTTCCTTCCTTCTCTCTGGGCCTTTGCTTTAAAAGAAGAGTGGCTGGAACAGTGCCCGTGTAACATGGTCACCAGCCTGCAGCTGAATTGTCCACCATCTGTTTTGCTTTGATGGGGGTCACTTTCCCTTCCTGGAAAGGGTGTTTTTATAAACCCCGTGGTCCATTCAGGTGTCTCACCCACCTGGAACTCCCAGCAATGCCAGCCAGAATCAAATCCTTCAGAACTCAGGACTGCTGGTGATGCCGCCAAAATCTTACTTTCCTCTGCCCATTGAAGCTGAAGGAAAAAATACAGAGGGTTTAGAGGAAATAGAAAGATGGCTTTAATCCTCAGCCAGTGGAGGGGTGAACACAGTAGGCTTGTCCCTCAAGAGCTGTGCCCCCGCCTTCCTAGAGGAGTCTGGAGGGTTATATAGATGAGGGCTAGCAGCCAGGGATCGGAGGTGAAGAATAAAGGTATAAGGATCTTGTATTCTTCTTCCTCTTGCACTGTTTCAAAAACAGTCATAGGTTGGCATCAGATAGCCCAGTAATTGGGTCCAGTAGCCTGGTGGTCGGATCCATCGTCTTTTATGAACTGTACTCCGGCCCTCTTTCTATAATGCAAAAGAGAAAAATCACAAGGGGTGGTTGGCCAAGAGACTTCTGTACGGATGGCACCAAATTCAGGATGTAATTAGCACAGAATTAAAGGACAGTAGGTGCAGAATGTAGTCCATGCAGAGTTAGGGGGCAGAACAGATTAGGAACAGTTAAAGTAAAAACGAGGAGTAACCAGGTCTGCTCACTGTTCTCTCCATCTTCTTTGTTCTCAGGAAAGGAAAGAAAACTCACTTTTTCTTTTCCCCTCTTTTTTCTGAAACACTAGATAAGCAGTAAATCTCTCTGGATAAACTCTCTGCTTTTTCTTCACAAATGTCTCCTTTTTTTTTTTTTTAATCCCCAGAAACAGATTAGGGTGTGCTGTTTCAAGATCCAGAGTAACTTTCAATTTCTGTGTAATTTTCTTCAGTGCCAAATACTGCAGACGAAGGGCATATCTTTTCTTTCTTATGGAACAAACAGAGAGCTGGGGGCTTCAGGCTGTCATACCTGTCATAGGTGGTCTCACCATCCAGCAGCAGTTTCCCTTCTGACATCACACTCTTCTCTGCCAACCTCTTCAGTAGATCATTGAGTGTGGAGATGTAGTCTGAAGATGCGATTGTGTTTGCACTGAGTCTGTATTAAATGTCCTTCTCTTTATCAGCTAACCTTGAGAGAACTATGCAGGGGAGGAAAAATAATTTTCCCTCTGCCCTTTTGAGCTCTTAGCTGAGACCTCTGTAGTAAAAGACAGATGAGCAAGAGAAAAACAAACAGAAGTTGATTCACATGTGTACCTCATGTATACATGGGAGATAGCCAGGGAAAAATGAGTAACTGCCTGTTGGGGCTTTGAATTTAGGATTAAACACTATCTTAGTAGGGAATGGGCTTCTCTGATATCTCAGTTGGTAAAGAATTCACCTGTAATGCAGGAGACCCTGGTTCGATTCCTGAGTGGGAAAGATCCACTGGAGAAGGGAGAGGCTACCCACTCCAGTATTCTTGGGCTTCCTTCATGGCTCAGCTGGTGAAGAATCTGCCTGCAATATGGAGAGCTAGGTTCAGTCCCTGGGTTGGGAAGATCCCCTGGAGAAGGGAAGGGCTACCCACTCCAGTATTCTGGCCTAAAGAATTCCATGGACTGTATAGTCCATGGGGTTGCCAAGAATCGGACATGACTGACTTTCACTTTCACTTAATAGGGAATGGGGGAAGGGGTTATAGGCCTCTTGGGCTGGGGAGTAGATGATCTTTAGGAAAGATGGATGGGCCCTTGGAAGAATAGATGAGAGATAAGGTAGTCGGTGACGATGTTTGTTCAGATGTGATGTTGACTTCTAGTCTCCCATCCCGTGACCACAGTCAGCTTCCCTGGTTGATGAGACTCCCGGGGAGGGGATTTATGACATTCAGTTCCATTTGGCCAATAAAGGGAGTTCAGAGAAAGCCTCTCTGCATCTGCTGTTTTTTCAAGGGACCCCAGCTGAAAATGATCGCTCCACCAGGGCAGCAGCATACTTTGAGGGGCATATTCCGCTACCCTTCAACTGCCTCTTGCTCACATTCTGCAGACTGCTTCCCGTGGGCGTATTCCGCTGCCCTTCAGCCGCCCGTTGCTTGCCGTCTGCAGACTGCTTCCCGTGGGCGTATTCCGCTGCCCTTCAGCCGCCCCTTGCTCACCTTCTGCAGACTGCTTCCCGTGCTGAAATTCAGAGAGTACTTTCTGTCTCTGGTCTTCCACCTGCTTCTCTCTCCCCCCCAGCGCCCCTCACGCCTCTCTCTCAGTTTCAGGGGGCTGTTCGAGAGTCTGGACCTCATGTGGTGGGCCTGGTGGTCAGGGGATGAGGACAAAGGTTAAAGTACCTCTAGGTCCTCCTCACAGAAGAGGGCCCAGACGCTCATCTGTTTTGTTCCCGCCTCTTGCTTCCAGTAGTGTAAAGCAACGCATTAACCCTGTGACCCTGCCCAGCTGGGAGGTACTCCAGAAGGGCCCCTCCTAGCATTGGTGTCAAGCAAGGAAACCCGTCATGTGAACCCCCCCAGGGATGGGTGGATGTAGTGTGACACAGGTGTTGGCTGCATTTGATGGTGATGAGGTTGCTTAGGTAACTCTGGCAGATGGGAGCTGTTGGCTTCTGCCTGGAGTCCTGCTAGGGCTGTTGCAGCCAACACTGGGGCGGGAGTGGGCTTTCATCAGGAAACTGGGGCTTTAGAGGTAATCTCTAGTGAGGAGTGGTTACATGTTTGGTTCTGAGGCTTCATAATTGGAAATTCTAAACCATAGTATGTCTCTACCTTTTGCACCATATGGGTGCAGACCAAAATATTTTGAAACTCTTCCCTGGAAATATCTTAACATTTATTTAAATTTTGGTATGTCTAGAATTTCTTTTGATATTATTTCTAGCCTGACAAATGAATTTCATATACCTTATTACCTAAAATTGATTTAAAGAGTAACCACACTTGTAACCCTCCGAATTACCAATTTGTTTATTTTCTTTCATAATCGAAAGTCCCTCAGAATATTCCTGTTTTGCACATGGTGATTTGGGGGGAACTTGTGTGGGCCTTGGGGCTTCCCAGGTGGCACAATGGTAAAGAATCCACCTGCCAGTGCAGGAGATGCAAGAGACGCAGGTTCATTCCCTGGGTCAGGATGATCCCCTGGAGTAGGAAATGGCAACCCACTCCGGTATTGTTGCCTGGAAAATTCCCTGGACAGAGGATCCTGGAGGGCTACAGTCCATGGGATCTCAAAAGAGTTGCACATGTCGGAGCATGCATGCAGATAGGGAGATGTGGGCCTTGACTTATGTGAGATTTGTTTGACTAGCAGATAGCTGTGGTTTCACTTTAATATTGAAGGACCTGGTTCTTTTTTATGGCTCAGACAGGGACTCATAATAAGAATGTTCTTGTGGGACTCTTGACAGGTCACTGGTACACCTATCAGTTAAAGTAATATGAGACATATTCAATAGAAGCTGATGGTGATGTTTGTATTTTGTCTTTTAAAGGCATAGCGGAGCTGCCAGAGAAGGTGTTTACAACCTCACCAAGTCCTTAGCTGTGGAATGGGCCAGCAGTGGAGTAAGGATCAATAGCGTTGCCCCTGTACGTAAATATTCAATATGAAAGCTGTTGACAAATTGTGATTTTCTGATTTCATTTGTGTTGTTCATGGAGGTATTTGTTACTATGCATGTGTACTAGAAAAGATTAGCTTTTAAAAATAGATAAAATCGAAAGAAGTATTCTTTGATTTACAACCAGATTGTCAAGAAGGTTAAATAAAATCAATGATTCTCAATCCTGGCAATATATGAGAATTATCTGTGAAATAGTTACAAAATAGTGATATATAAACTTGAAACACTGGACTGGATGAAGCACAAGCTGAATCAGGATTGCTGGGAGAAATATCAATAACTTCAGATATGCAGATGACACCACCCTTATGGCAGAAAGTGAAGAAAAACTAGAGAGCCTCCTGATGAAAGTGAAAGAGGAGAGTGAAAAAATTGACTTAAAACTCAACATTCAGAAAACTAAGATCATGGCATCCGGTCCCATCACTTCATGGCAAACAGATGGGAAAACAATGGAAACAATGACAGACTTTATTTTGGGGGGCTCCAAAATCACTGCAAGATGGTGACTGCAGCCATGAAATTAAAAGACGCTTACTCCTTGGAAGGAAAATTATGACCAGCCTAGATACCATATTAAAAAGCAGAGACATTACTTTGTCAACAAAGGTCCATCTAGTCAAGGCTATGGTTTTTCCAGTAGTCATGTATGGATGTGAGAGCTGGACTATAAAGAAAGTTGAGCACCGAAGAATTGATGCTTTTGAACTGTGGTGTTGGAGAAGACTCTTGAGAGTCCCTTGGACTGCAAGGAGATCCAACCAGTTCATCCCAAAAGAGATCAGTCCTGGGTGTTCGTTGGAGGGACTGATGTTGAAGCTGAAACTCCAATACTTTGGCCACCTGATGCGAATAGCTGACTCATTGGAAAAGACCCTGATGCTGGGAAAAATTGAAGGTTGGAGGAGAAGGGTATGACAGAGGATGATATGGTTGGATGGCATCACCGACTCGATGAACATGAATTTGAGTAAACTCCAGGAGTTGGTGATGGACAGGGAGGCCTTGCGTGTTACAGTCCATGGGGTTGCAAACAGTTGGACGCAACTGAACTGAACTGAACCCAACTATGGAAACCAGGTATTGGTGCTTTTAAAAGCTGGTTCAATTTCTCAGTGAAGGAAATTCAGATTCAGTGACGGTTGAGAATTGCTGCTTTAAGGAATGAATTTTCCTAGATTATCTTGTTATTTCTTGGTACGTCATTAATTCTTTATTAGGAGAGAGAGAAACTTCAAGTCAAAGTTCTAGGAAGAAATTTCCAGTTGAAGGTCAACTGAAAGTCAAGGGAAAATGTCTCTGAAACATAATGTAAACAATAGGGGAAAAAAATTACCATATGTTCAGCTTCAGAAACTGTCATATTATGTTGGGCTTCCTGGATAGTTCAGCTGGTAAAGAATCCACCTGCAATGCAGGAAACCCTGATTCAATTCCTAGGTTGGGAAGATCTCCTGGAGAAGGGATAGGCTACCCACTCCAGTATTCTTTGGCTTCCCTTGGGGGTCAGCTGGTAAAGAATCCACCTGCAATGTGGGAGACCTGGGTTCGATTCCTGGGTTGGAGAAGAGAAAGGCTGCCCACTCCAGTATTCTGGTCTGGAGAATTCCATGGACTGTATAGTCCCTGGGGTCACAAAAAGTCAGACATGACTGAGCGACTTTCACTTTCATAAGACGTAATGCAATGAAGATCCTGCATTCTGTAGCTAAGACCCAACGCAGCCAAAATAAATAAATAGGTTTTTTTTTTTTAAAAAAAGATATAACTTTAAGCTTCCTTGGTTCTTACATGTCGACCACATAATCCAAGAGGGATAATAAATGAGACTTTGCACATATCCTGCAAAACTCAGCTCAAATTCATTTCTCTGTGATGATTCCTGGTCATTGCCAAGAGAGTCATCATCCCCCAGTCTGGGGATATTACCTATGGATCTATTAATATCTATATAGTTATAGATAATACATATATGTAGATAATATATATATAGATAATATTTATAGATATTTCATCTATGCTACTCAGTGGGAACTAATCATGAGCTGACTTGTGGATGTTAGAGAGATCTTATCTTTAACAAATGCAGGTTCCCAGCCAGAAGCTTCACATCCTTTTAATCCTTTGGGGCTGACATTACCTTTTCTGCCTGTTCTCAAATATTTATAGGACAGATGGGATAGATTTCCTTTCTGAATGTTGATTCTTTGGAATGTTGGTCTCCACATATGCATTTCTGGACAACCTTTAATGATGTGTTGATGCTGTAACCATAATACTAAAGTCACATTTGTCCTCCAGAGATGTTTTGGGGTTTAATGTCTAAACCTTAATACCTCTGGAAGATTCCATCCTCTTTAAATGAAAGCCTGAGAAATTGTTTAATCAGAAACCAGTATATCGCCCCAGTATTGTTTGGAGTAATTAATACTGCGAAGTCTTTCTCATATCCTCATCCCTCCTGTCCTCTCCCCTCCTTTGAATAGTCTGTTGTAGTTATGAGCCAATAACGAGCAGCTTTATCCTGTGTTAAAACAGTTTTTTTTTTTTTCTTTATAAACCATTGAAAGCTACTAAAAGTTGAATAAAAGAATTCTTAAACAATGAAAATTTTAATTTATTTATATTGGATTCAAATTTTTTGTTTGTGATTTCTTTCTAGGTAAAAAGCCATGAAAATATTGTATTTTCTAAGTCCCACTTAACCATAGGCCAGTTTTCCATCATAAAACATAGAAGCCTTAGTGGAAGACAAAATAGACTACCCTGTCCCATTGTCCCCAGTTAAGGGCTTCTCTGATATGCTCATATGATTATGCTTTCATATGATTATGCTTTCAGAAGCCAAGTCTTTTATGAAAACATCCCGAGCTTGGCTGGTTATTAGGGGAGCGTAGATCACAAAATGAGCATTCAGATTATCCTTTTTTAGTAGAGGTTGACTGTATTTCTTTGACCATGTTGAGAAAAATTAACATTACAAATGTGAACTTAAACCGCTATTAAACTTAAACCACTTAATTGTCAGTGTTGGATGACAGACTGCCTTGTTGTCTTTCCGATTAAAATTTAATTTTATGTACTTTATTTTTTCCTGTTTTATTTTAAACATAGGGATCCATTTATTCCGAGACTGCTTTTAGCAACTATGATCATTTGACAAAAGGCTTGTTTAGCAAGTACATTGACAAGATCCCAGCTAAAAGATTTGGATTTCCTGAGGAGGTAATGTATATTTCCAACATTGATGATTTACTTTGTTTTATACTTTGGAGATTTGTAACATTTTAGTGTCCTTTTCACATAGTCTGATTGGTTAATAGAGAAGATTGCTCCCATGCCCTTAAACTATGTTCCCTGTGCCTTCTGGCTGCCAGGAATACTGTGCTAGTGGTGCCTTGAATACTCAGAGCAGTATTTATTCAGGAATGAATGCAGTGTGAGTTAAGAGCAGCATGTTTTTATTGTTTCATTGCACTTTTCAGCTCTTTTCAGTTGTTTGATAGTACACAGAATCTCAAATATGCAGATGACACCACCCTTATGGCAGAAGGTGAAGAGGAACTTAAAAGCCTCTTGATGAAAGTGAAAGAAGAGAGTGAAAAAGTTGGCTTCAAGGGCAGCATTAAGAGAAATAAGATGATTGCGACCAGTTCCATCACTTCATGGCAATAGAGCGGGAAAGAGTGGAAACAGTGGCATACTTTATTTTTTTGGGCTCCAAAATCACTGCAGATGGTGACTGCAGTCATGAAATTAAAAGATGCATGCTCCTTGGAGGAAAAGTTGTGACCAACCTAGACAGCATATTAAAAATCAGAGACATTACTTTGCCAACAAAGGTCTTGTCTAGTCAAAGCTCTGGTTTTTCCAGTAGTCATGTATGGATATGAGAGTTGGACTGTAAAGAAAGCTGAGTGCAGAAGAATTGATGCTTTTGAACTGTGGTGTTGGAGAAGACTCTTGAGAGTCCCTTGGTCTGCAAGGTGGAGTCGGGTACCATCGTCTTCTCCCATATTCCTCAGTGGAGAGACTCAATTTTACTAAAATCAAGTTTCCCGGAATCACATATACACATTTAATGTATCTTTGGAATTAATACATTGATTCTAAAGTTTTCCCTAGAAAAATATTTCTGCCAAAATGCCCAAAATGTTTTGAATAAGAATAGTGAGGGGATTTGACCTTCCTGCTGTCAAAACATACTGTCGCGCTTCCCTGGTGGCTCAGTGGTAAAGAATCTGTCTGCCAATGCAGGAGACATGGATTCAGTCTCTAGTCCGGGATAATCCCCCATGCTACAAGTAGCTAAACCCATGTGCCACAGCTACTGAGCCTGTGCTCTAGAGCCCACGAGCCACAGCTGCCGAAGCCCATATGCCTTAGAGCCCTGTGCTCTGCAACAAGAGAAGTCACTGCAGTGAACCTGTTTGCCACAACTAGAGAAAAACCTGCACAGCAGTGACGACCCAGCATGCCCAAAAGAAATAAAATTATTTAACCACCCCCTCAAAATGCATACTATAAAGCTACAGTTGTTTCCTACATTTGGGGCTGGTACTGGAAGAGATTAAATGTAGTGGGATAGGATGGACTCTCATATCAGTACTGTACACACACACAGTTTATAGGATAAAAGTAACATTTCAAATCTGCTGCTAAGTCGCTTCAGTCATGTCTGACTCTGTGCGACCCCATAGATGGCAGCCCATCAGGCTCCCCCGTCCCTGGGAGGAAAGAATATTCAGCAAGGAAAGAATATTCAGCAAAAGTCATGCAGCAATTGACTGTTCAATTAGAAATAAATTAGAATCACTCATCTCATATCACATACAAAATAATTTTCAGATATATTAAAGTGCTAAATATAAAAGCAATGCTATAGAACTCTTAAGAGAAAAATGTGTTCTAATTCCTAGAGCTAGCTTTCATTATCTGTTTGAGGTACATCTTTCCAGAAGTTTACTGTGTATGCTTAAAAATATTTCTATTTACTGACTTTTTTTTTTTTTAAGAAAAATGGGATACTATTATATGTTTTTCTGCAACTTGCTATGGCTGTAGCATTAGACCCTGTTGCTGCACATTGAGATTGTATTAATTTTTTTATATTGTAATAATTCTGTAGTGAACATTCTTGACTATAGTCATGAACTCTCATGTGGAGGGTAGCTTTCTAGAAGTAGAATTCCTGAACTAAAATAGACTTGCGTATTAAATTTTAGAAGATACTGTTAAATTCAACATTTGATGAGCTATTTTGAGCAAGGTGCCAGATTTTTATTTGGAAAACTGAGAGTGATTTTGAAAGGATTTTAATCAAGGGATTTATCTGATTAAGCTTTTATTTTGGAGAGAACCCTCCTTATGTTTTCTGAACAACTATATATTGTCTATATGCTGTGCTGTGCTTAGTCATTCAGTTGTGTTCAACTCTTTGAGACCCCATGGACTGTAGCCCACCAGGATCCTGTGTCCATGGTCTGTAGTTACTGTATTAAAATTTGACATTGAGAAATTCAAGAAATATTTATGAATTCATTTAAAATAATCTTAGTAAAATCATGGATGTTAGAGTTGGACCATAAAGAAGGCTTAGTGCCAAAGAATTGATACTTTTGAAATGTGGTGTTGGAAAAGACTCTTGAGGGTCCCTTGGGCTGCAAGGAGATTCATCCAGTCCATCCTAAAGGAAATCAATCCCGAATATTCATTGGAGGGGTTGATGCTGATGCTGAAGCTGAAGCTCCAGTACTTTGGCCACCTGATACGAAGAGCCAACTCATTAGAGAAGACCCTGATTCTGGGAAAGATTGAAAGCGGGAGGAGAAGGGGACGACAGAGGATGAGATGGTTGGATGGCATTACCTACTCAATGGATGTGAGTTTGAGCAAGCTCTGAAAGATGGTGAAGGACAGGGAAGCCTGACATGCTGCAGTCCATGGGGTTCCAAAGAGTTGGCTACAACTGAGCAATTGATCAACAAATAAAGGCACTGAATACTATAATATTTTTAATGAAAAATAGCTGCATTTTAAAATACAAAAACGAACAATTGTTGCTTTGTTTTACATGTTTTACACAGTTATTTAATGTATGGCTTAATGGAAAACAGCTGGACTCTCACATCTGCTTCTGTTTTCAGTCGGTTACAATATGTTGTTTTGGTAAAGCATGCAAAGAAAATCTGGCTTCATACCAGTTAAAAGGAGGAGTATTTTAGCAGTCTTTTTGAGTAACAGTGGACATTCTTCTTTAATATTCAACAAGTGACAGTTTCTTTTTTTTTTCCTATGCTGTGTATTTTGTGTATTAAATGACCTGCCCCATTGCAATGTATTGGTACATACATGGTGCTTCCAAGGTGGCACTAGCGAGAAAGAACCTCCCTGCCAATGCAGGAGACATAAGAGATGCAGGTTCTATCCCTGGGTCAGGAAGATCCCCTGGAGGAGGGCGTGACAACCCACTCTAGTATCCTTGCCTGGAAAAATCCCATGGACAGAGTTTTCTGGTGAACTACATACAGTCCATAGGGTCACAAAGAGTCCAACACGACTGAAGTGACTTAGCACACACAGTACATACTTGATGTATGTACTAATGATACATTCTGTATATAATCATATCATTTACTTCATGCATGAGGACAAAGTATGACTATTACATAATTACATAGAACAAAATGTTATTTATACAAATTGCATTAAGTCAAATCAGCTCTAGTCTCACCAACGACTTTCCTTAATCCCAGGTTTTGAGAAACCCACAGCTCATCCATAAACATATCTCTCTTCTTGCTTTGGGCCTGTAGCATGTGGTGGGTTCTAGACCTGAACTTTATCTGACATCTAGTTCTTACTTTTAAAAATATTTCTGTTTACTGACATTAAAAAAAAAAAATGAGATTCTACTGTATGTTCTTTTCTGCAACTTGCTAAGGATGTAGCATAGAATATTTAATTAGACCCTGTTGTTGCACATTGGGATTTTATGTGTATTTTTATACAAATACATGTTTATGTTTCATAAATATAAATTTATATTTCTTAAAATCTCCCAGTTTTTCCTCACTAAACAAGACATCTTGTTGGACTAATGACTAATCAGCTCATGTGCATACATAACTATGGTGTCATACATTTGAATTTTTAAAAATCTGTGGGCATCTCTGGCCATCTGAGGTCTTAGCACAGTCAAACAACTAGTTGAGCCTATACAGAGTATTGTTTTCCAGTTTTACAACCATAAGGTGTAAGTCAATGCTTAAAATGCATAAGAAAATTGACCTCAAAGTGTATATATATATATATATATATATAATATTTAATATCCAATCTTAACAAATGGCAGTTTCTTAAAGATTAATTGCAATGTGGAATCTGAAGCCATTCAGTGAACTTTTTATATTCCATTACATTAGAATTCCTTAGTATTCCTTGCACTTTTACTGAGTCTTTCATGGATAGATGATTTTGTAACACCAGACATTGGTCTTTTGGAAAATATTGATTCACTGAGTTATAGACATCTTCTGAATGTTGATACAGAATTCATGGTACAATACCAGATGATCACATTTATGAATGTCACTACTGATCTCTTCCAAAAACTCTTTGGGTATTGGGAAACTGTCAAGGTCGTGGTGACATGTATTGATGCAGCTTTTCCAAAATTCTAGTTTTCACTGGAAAGCTCAAATCTTACCATTGACAACAAATGCTGTCAGTTGCTTCAGCTGCTTGAAGTGGCAGTCTCACTTGGTTCATTTTTGGAAAAATGTCTGTCAGATACCCAAGTGTGAATAACTGTAGTTTGTTAGTCATTCTCTCAAGCAGAAAACAAACAAAAAAATGTTTTGTGAAAAAAATGACTAGTTTGGTTTGCAGCTCAAGCACATGTTCTTTTCCTCGAGACAGCCTTTATACTTCCATATATAGCACAAGAGCTGAAGGTGTAATTCCCACATCATCACACAGGATGTTAAAAAGATGTGTACCCAGTAGTCAAGATTAATATGATTAATAATTTTAGTGCTCATCAAGGACATTTAAAAGTGAAGCAGACTCTCCCCTCCCATTCCCAGGAGTACTTGCTGGTGAAAAATATTGTGACTGTTGGTATGATGCTTCATGTTTGTTTTCCTGCCATGACTTGTGCTAAGGGTCCAGGCATTTCTCCCATCATTGCTTTGGCACCAAATGTCAACACAGTGAAAAAGGCAGATAAGGACTCAGTATTGTTATAGAACAGTTGTGACTTCACAGATCCCCTGAAAAGATCTTAGGTGTGCCGAGGGTTTTGCCGACCATACTGTGACTAATTGGGAAGGTGAGATGGTGGATTGCAATAAGCTGCAGAATAAGGAGAGAGTTTCAGTCTCTGTCTTATAGGGTCCTACCATCGCCAGGTCATGTTTCCAAGATCCTCTGGTGGCCCCAGCTAATCACTAATGTCACTTTTGGGGCTGAGCTTTGACAATAGGCTATTGGTGGACTGTTCAGAACTGCTTATCAATGAGTTGTCTTCTTTTAAGTAATAGTTATTGGGATTGAGTTACGAGGGTCAATGTAGCAGTAGTTTTAAAAGGAATTGCTGGAGCTCCTACGATGTCCCTCCACACCTCTTGGAGACAGAATGCAGCACTTGGCAGACCCCTCAAATGGCTTGTACTTGTACTCTATACTAATTTTACAAACTAGGAAACCAAGAGCCAGTGATGTTCAGTAATTTGCCTAAAGCCATACATAAGTCATGTGGGCCTCCCAGGTGGTCTAGTGGTCAAGAATCCATCTACCAGTGCAGGAGATGCAAGAGACAAGGGTTCGTGTCTTTTCTGAGTTAGGCAATGGAAAATCCCTTTATTTGAAGGGGAGAGATGCAAAAAGATTCCTTCACTCTGTAAACACTTAATAAGTAGTTACTTTATTGTAAACACTGTCAAAGGATGAGGCCACCACTTGATATTTGGAACAGAACTCAGCACTAAAGCACATTTATTCCTGGTCAGGCACAGTCTCTTGGAGTAGACTTTTGAGTTTTCTTTTTTTCCTTGGGGGAAGTATGGTTTTAGAGATTTGCAGACTTTGAGTGAGAGGGTCGTTGTTTGGCTGGCACTCAGAAAGGAACTTATTGGCATGAGTCTTCCTGATTGGCTAACTTACAGGATCAAGGAACTTTCACTGATTGGTTGACTAACAAAACAGCGTTTACAGGGTGAGTTGTCATTGATCGATTACACAGGATAAAGCTAGTTCTGATTGTTACTTGTTCCCAGGCCCCATCAGCCCTTTCCCAGCCATGTGGGAACTTTTAAATTATAATTCCACACCAACTCTGTCCAATAGAAATGTGATAATAGTCACATATGTAATCTTAAACTTTGTAATACCCACATTAAGAAAAGTTTTAAAAAGAGGTGAAATTAGTTTAAAAAATAAATCTTATTTAACTTAGTATACCTAAAACATTACCATTTTAACAATTATTAATGAGACTATTTTACATTTTTCTTTTCCAAGAAGAAAAAGTCTTTTGAATCTGGTGTGTGGTTTTATACTTACAGTGCCTCTCAGTTCAGACTAGTTGTGTGGAAATGTGTGTTTTGGTTGTGTCATATGGTTAGTGGCCTCTTTTTTGGACAGTGCAGTCCTGTACTACCTGCCCGGGACACAAGGATGGAGGGAAGGCTATGCCCGCCTTCTCTCAGGTCTCGGAGCCTCAAAGAGGCACAGCCCTATGAACACACATGCTGTAGTGCTCCATACAGGATCAGGACTGAGGTGAAACAAGCAAGGCATAAACAATAATTAGGGACTCGCTTGCTTTCAGTGTTGCTCAGGTGCAGGGTCCACCTGCCCCCCCAGAGCGAGCACCTCCTTAATTGGTGCATCCCAAGCACCTCATTAGTTTCACCCTTGTCTCAGCCCTGCTTGGCAGCCTGATAAAACCCAGATGATCTTAAGTGCAGGATCTTGGAGTCTGGAGTTTCAGTAAGCAGCCCTAGGGATTCTGATGTAGGAGCTTAAAATCACCCGTTGAGAAACTCTGCTTGTGTTAACAGCCTCATGTGAGACTCCGTTTACATCCAGTGAAATATTTCCATCTCTTTGTTTGGTTTTGGGAGTGGTTGTTGCTGAAGTCACCAATCACCTATCTATTTCTCAGGGCTGCAGCGGGATTCTGAAGTCCCCCTGATAGAAAACTCCTTTACTCCGAGATCCTGGGCTTTGGGCCTGTGAGGACCGTGGACTACACAAGCTAGAATGCCAGTTTATTGTTACACAGACACAGTGACCGTTTCAGGGAGAAACCTATAAAAGGCATGTGATGGTGCTGAAAACAATGAGGATCATGGAAGGAATTGAATTATTTGATGGCAGAGAGCAGACACAGCACTGCTTTCACTTTTGGTTCCTTCATGTTATTTTTTTTATTTTAAAAAACATTAAAAAAAATTTTTGGCCGTGTGACCCTGCCTACAGGTTCCTAGTTCCTTGACCAGAGATTGAACCCCAAACCCCCTGCCGTGGATGCATGGAGTCTTAACCACTGGACCACCGGGAAAGTCCCTTAACTACTTCACATTGTGTGATTCATTTCACACTGGAGGACAAAGGAGCCTGGCGTGTTACAGTCCCTGGTATTGCAAAGAGTCGAACACGACTTAGTAACTGAACAACAACCAAAAAGGCTCTTTATATTTTGCCTTCACCCTGGTCACATCCCTGACTTTAATGATGCTCAAATAGAAAAAGGCATCTATCTATTATGTACCTTCAGATTAGCCTGGCATTCTAGGCTGCAGCCTTCATGTTACAGTTCTGTAGTTTCAGATGTGTCTACTTGGAAATGGGAAGCAGCCAAAAGTGAGGAGTATCTAATTTTTGTGTGCATGTGTGTGCTTCTGTTTCCAGATCTCCTCCTTGGTATGCTTCCTGCTGTCTCCTGCTGCTTCCTTTGTCACCGGACAGTTGGTGTATGTGGATGGGGGCCAGTCTCTGTACTCACAGTTATTTGAGGTACCAGGTGAGTGGCCAAGAAATGAGTCTGTCCCTCGTTTTGTGCCTTCTCCTGTTCAGGTTTTCAAAATTTCCCTAAGTACTTAAGAAATAAGGGTTTTTTGTTTTTTTTTTCTTCTTCTTGTAGAACATCAAAAAAAGGTACAAAATATTTGTAGTCATCATATGATTTTTAAAGGCAATATTCCTAGTGCAGCAAATATCTAAATATCTTTATTATAGCACACAGCTTTACCTGTTTAAAAAGTTGTTTGCATTTGCATAGGCTAGTGGAATTTTAACCTTAAAAAATATTCTCAGTGTGAGTATATATGTACAAGAAAGAGACAAGAACAGAGGCAGGAAGGTGCCATATTTTTGATATTTAACTTCTCTTTGTTTATCCAGTTAGTGGCTTGTGTATATGAGGGGGAGAATCAGACCTGTTAGATGGGCAGGGGTGGTATGGTGCTATTTTACAGTATCTTCAGGTTGTAGATTGAGGGAAACCATAGGAATATGCTGTATTCATTCATTTTTGATGTATAAAACAATTTTATATATCTCAATCTAATGTAGATATTGCATGCAAATGTATGTGTGTGTGTGTATCTTATGATTAGACCATCAAACTTTGGAGTTGAAAGTATCCTAAAAAATTACTCAAATATCACAGTTTCATCATACATGACAAAAAACACATCCATGAAACCAAGGCGTGTCCAAGCTAATCACTCCCAAAATGTAGAAAAGGATATGAAATTCAAATGTGTCCAAACTGTTGCCAAAGATAGTTGATTAAATGATTGCCAGCAAATTAAAGGGCTTCTCTGGTGGCACAGTGATAAAGAATCTGCCTGCCAGTGCAGGAGACACAGGAGACAGGGGTTCAATCCCTGATTTGCGAAGATCCTCTGGAGCAGGAAGTGGCAACCCACTCCAGTATTCTAGACTTGAAGATCCCACGGACAGAGAAGCCTGGGGGGATGTAGTCCATGGGGCTGCAAAGAGTCAAAACACAACTGAACGCACACACAAAAATTAAAATGTAGTTGATGCAGCATATATGTACTTGAATTTGCTGTTCAGGACTTATTCTTTTCATCCTACTCTTTCATGTGCTAATAGTCTAGTTGACGATTCAACCCTTCTTTGCATTAATCATTGATTGGTTTGGATCTATAATATTACTCATTATTTCCCCCTGGTATAATTTTTTACTAACAGTACCATTGTAGTAATGTGTATGAGATTATGTGGCTTTAAGGATCTTGTTTGGAAACAGAAATGCCTGCATGGTTATACAATATTGTTTTCTGATAGTATTTAAAGTAGCAAAGGTGGAGGGAGAATCCTTCCACTTCCCTCACCAGTGGAGTTGAGTCAGTGTTTGTTAAAGCGAGGTACATCCCTTTTCATTTTTAGAGGGGGAAAATACCCCTCTAGGTGACTGCTTCTCCAGGCCTCCAGTAAAATGGTTTTCCTTTGTCATTCTAACATTGTTTTTTTTCTTTTAATCAGTACAAAAAAATATTTTTTAAGTTTTTGAAGAAAGCAGCCACATCCATCTTTTAAGAATATGTGCATGCTTGGTTGATCAGTTGTGTCCAACTCTTTGTGACCCTGTGGACTGTAGCCTGCCAGGCTCCTCTGTCCATGGGATTTCCCAGGCAAGAATACTGGAATGGGTTGCCATTTCCTTCTCCGGAGGATTTTCCTGACCCAGGGATGGAACCTGCATCTCTTGCATCGCCTGCTTTGGTGGGCAAATTCTTTTCCTCGTGCCACCTGAGCTTACCTTTAAGAATACACTCTCCTAAAATAATGAGCGGGAATATTCGGCCGTTCCTTCTGAAGTTTTAAGATTGCCAGTCCTGCAGTGAGAATGCCTGGGATGAAAGCTGAGCTATACCCTTATTAGCTGATGTTCTTGAGGAAATTTATTTCTGTATGCCTTCATTTTCTTTTCTATAAAGTGAGGTCCATTATAGTATTCATTTCATCAGCTGTTGGGAGGATTAGATTAGTTAATGCACATTAAAGGTACTGTATCAGATAGAACGCTTTTAGTTACAACTGAGACTGGCTCAAGCAATGAAGGAATTTATTGTCTCAAATAACAGGTGAGTCTTCACTCTGCAGTTCACTGATTTCATTGAGGGCATTTTTTCCCCTTTTCCCTCTCTTTTTGCTGCACTGATGTTGGCCATATCTTAAGATGGACTCTCCTGGTGCCTGCCACTCCTGAAGCTCCATACTTCTTTGTTCACGTCCCTCTGGACAGAGACAGAGGGGAGGGGATGACTTTTCCTCAGCATTTCTAACCAAATTCTGAGATTCTCTCTGCTTGGTACTAGCTTATGCAAATGTCCATGCTTGACCAGTAACCTCAGCAAGGGGAATAGAGTGCACTTACTTAGATTAATCAGTGATCCAAGGGTCCTTTCTCCAGAACCTCATGGTTTTCTAAGTGGAAAAAGGAGACGGGAGACTGGACGCCGCCTGGAGGGGGCAACTCTAAGTGTCTGGTACAAAGTAAGCATGTTTCAGAAGGTACTGTTACTAAGGAAGTAAGATTGGTTGAATGTCTACGTTATGTCCAGTGCTATATGCAGGGATCATATGGACTCTCTCACCTTTAACAGAGAGATATTGTTATCTCCTCTAATAGATGGGGATTTCCCTGGTGGATCAGCTGGTTAAGAATCCACCTGCAATGCAGGAGACCAGCATTCAATCCCTGGATAAGGAAGATACCCTGGAGAAGGGAATGGCAAACCGCTCAGTTTTCTTGCCTGGAGAATTTCATGGAGGAGCCTGGCAGGCTATAGTCCATGGTGTTGCAAAGTGAACGACTCACACTTAATAGATGAGGAAACTGAGGCTCAGCAAGAGTAACTTCTGCAAACATGTGGAAGTAACTTCTGCAAAGTTACTAAGTGGCAGAGATGGGATTCAAATGGAGATTTTTCTCAAAACCTTTGCCACCTGTCCCAGTGATTTCTTTTTTCTTGCTAAGAAAAGGGGTGATCCAGGGAAAATGACAAATGGGTTTGGTGGGAACTAAGAGAACTGATGAAGTTAATAGATTCGTGTCTGACCTGAGGTTTTCCATTTAACAGATCATAACAACTGGCCCGAGGCAAGAGGGGACCCTTCTTTTCCCAAAAGCATGAAAGAGTCTTCTAACCATAAAGCCAAGCTGTAAGCTAAAGAAACATGGAAGTGTCCTTAGTCCCCAAGTGTCTTAATATCTTGACAATGCACTTCTGTACTTTACAAGAACTTATAATCTATATGGGAAACTCACATTCTGATTTTCTAATGTTAATCAATTACATCTATGCAAAAGTTATTCCTGAAATTAATACATTAAGTGCCAACCAATGTCCTTTAACTTGTGATAAAAAAAAATTTAGGAGTGGAAATTAACATAATTTATGATTATGCTTTTAATTCTAAGGTCTTTGAAAAATGAAATAGTTTCAGGTTAATGATAGTGATATTATGATTTCCCAGAAGATTCTAATATCGCCTTATAAATATTACAGTAAATCTAAATTGTGGCATCATTATGATTTTTACAACAATGACTCATTTTTGATGGCAAATACTTTCGGATCAATAAAGCTTTATATAATTATTCATGTGTGGTTTGTTCATGAAGTCATGTTTGTACAAACCCTGTTAATAAAAAAGAAAAATGAAGTCATAAGTGGTATTTTTTTCCATCCTTGGCTTGATATGTGTCTTGATTTCTTAGCCAAAATATTCCCCTTTCTCCATGTTTATCCTTTTATATGCAAAAAAATTTTTAATTAAAATCTGTGCAGCTCTATTAGGGTTCAGTATTCTTCCTTCCGTTGATACTTTCTGTCCATTCATCTTGATTTGTGGATTGTCATCTACAAACTGTATATGTTCTTTTTTTTTTCTCTTCATCATTGAAACCTGTTTGACTTATTTCCTGTTGAAGTGAAGTAGTTTCTTTAACAGTAACACTCAGTTCAAAGCATATGATTGACCAAGCCCTGAGCGGGGTGGGGCAGGGTGGGTGTCAGCTGCAGAAATTGCAGAATCTGCAATTTTATCAGCATCCCAAGCAGGTCCGGAACTAGAACAAGGCTAACTCCAGTACTTTGACCACCTAATACGAAGAGTTGACTCATTGGAAAAGACTCTGATGCTGGGAGAGGTTGGGGGCAGGAGGAGAAGGGGACGACAGAGGATGAGATGGCTGGATGGCATCACCGACTCGATGGACGTGAGTCTGAGTGAACTCTGGGAGTTGGTGATGGACAGGGAGGCCTGGCGTGCTGCAATTCATGGGGTCGCAGAGAGTCGGACACAGCTGAGCGGCTGAACTGAACTGAATGAGCTGCTGTGGGTGCCGCATGTAAGGAGATGCTCACTCTTGGGTGTGAACTGGGGAGGGTTGCCCTTGAGAGTGAGTCTAAGCTCCCTTTAACATTGTGTGCATGCTATGTATGTAGCAGAAATCTTTTCCTTCTAGAGTTTAATAGTAGCTTTCTGAAGGTTATAACATCACAGCTCCATTACAAGTTGACTTAAAGGGCAGGGAGGCCCCAGCACAGGTCGGTGCTGAAAATGAAAGAAGCAGGGCTTGCTTTTCAAATTACCTCTTGTTGATGATGGTTGATGACCTCTTGTATCTCCCTAGGTTGAACTTTGCTTATTTCTATCTCACACATGGAGCCTGCCCTATGTAGCACTGAACTCAGCTCCAAGTCCTTATTAGATCTTCTTGTTTGACCATTACTGTACAGCTAATCATTATCTGTGTTCTAGAACTAGAAGTCTGCACTCCAGGATTTCTGGGTGTCATAATAGTGCCTTGTCAATAATGTTCTTCTGCGACTGCACTTGGTAAATTTTGCTGTAGACTGGATGTTCCTGAATGGAACTTATTCATTCAGCTAATAATTTGGTGCCCATTCTATGTGCTCAACATTATAGTAGGAGTTGGACGTTCAGTGGTGGAAAAAAAAAAAAAAATATATATATATATATAAAAAATACAGAAATATAAAATTTAAGTTTTGATTTATCTATTTTTATTGAAGTGTGGTTGATTTATAATGTATTAGTTTCAGGTGTATAGCAAAGTGATTCTCACACACACACCCCCACACACATATACATATTCTTTTTCAGATTCTTTTCCATTGTAGGTTATCACAAGACACTGAATATAGTTCCCTGTACTATACAGTGGGTCCTTATTTATCTATTGTGTAATAGTAGTATATATCTATTAATTCCAGATTCCTAATTAATCCCCCCTTTCTGCTTTGTTAACCATAAATTTGTTTTCTATGTGAGTCTGTTTCTGTGTTATAAATGGGTTCAGTTGTATTATTAAGATTCCATATAGATTTTCAATTGCCTCGGGCGGACACGCCCCGTCTCATCGGCCTCAGGCAGCCCTGCTCAAACTTTTCTTCCTCACTTTATGGCAGAGCTGGGAGCCTCTGCCTTAGAGAACTAAAGAGGAATGTCGCAATGTTGGGGGTAGAAAACTCTGGATTTACGACTATAGCGCAGCTATTCCGGCCAGTAGAGCTGTTTGGAGGCTGGTAGGGGTGGTGAGGCCTGAAGCAGCTCCTGGAATTTCTGAGCAGCCCTGGTCAGTACAAGATGGACCCAGTAGTCTTGAGTTACATGGACAGTCTACTGCGGCAATCAGACGTCTCACTACTGGATCCTCCAAGCTGGCTCGATGACCATGTTATTGGGTTTGCTTTGAGTACTTTGCCAACAGTCAATTTCATGACTGCTCTGACCACGTCTGTTTCATCAGCCCCGAAGTTACTCAGTTCGTCAAGTGCACTGGCAACCCAGCAGAAATCGCCATGTTCCTTGAACCCTTGGACCTCCACAATAAGAGAGTTATATTTTTAGCCATCAATGATAATTCCAACCATGCAGCTGGGGGAACCCACTGGAGCTTGTTGGTTTATCTGCAAGATAAAAATAGCTTTTTTCATTATGATTCTTATGGTGGTAGTAACTCATTCCATGCAAAACAGGTAGCAGAGAAACGAGAGGCTTTCTTAGGCAGAAAAGGAAACAAACTGGCCTTTGTGGAAGAGAAAACCCCTGCTCAACAAAACAGCTATGACTGTGGGATGTAAGTGCTAAGTAACACTGAGGCCTTGTGTCAGAACTTCTTTAGACAACAGCCAGAGTCACTATTGCATCTACTCACTCCTACATACATCACAAAGAAGAGAGAAGAATGGAAAGATCTCATTGCCAGACTTGCTAAAAATTAGCTGTTGAAATATGTTTGACTTTTGAAGTCTCTTTCTGCCTGTCCCCATGAATTGGATGGCTGCAGTCTCAGTGCCTGAGGGAAGATGCCTAGGAGAGGAAAACTTAGAATGCTTACTTTCTCCTGAAAGAATGTTGTCCTCCACATTTTCCTAATGGAAAGTGTCACTTTAACCCTAACTTCAGAGCAATATGTTCTGTGAAAGTGTCTTCAAAATATGCACCAAAACTGATTAATTCCCTTTGGGGCTCCCTTATCCACATCGGTTTAGTCCAAGGAAAAAAGATTGATCTGTAAAACAAATTGAGAATATGTGAAATTTAGAAGCAAGAAGAAAATTATACAGCAACCAGAAGCTTACTGCACAGCCCACATATTTCAAGAGATCAACTAGCTGGAAGCAGATCAAGACCTAACCTAATTTAAGATTGACGTTTTATCAGTTACTAAGTTCTGTGATACCTCCTCTTCCGTTCAACAAGCAAAGGCTTTCCCATCTATAACCTTTGCCAATACTTGATAAAGATGGTATTAGCCCATAGTCACCCATCTAATTCCTGGAGCCCTTTAAGAAAGGGGGACTCTTAAATAATTTTGTTAAAATTAATTTCTGTGGTGGACCTCTTGTTTTGCATCTGAAACTTAGTCAGAGTTCATTTATTTTTGAGATATAAAGGAGAAAAAGTGACCCTTCTCAACTCTTTCACTTAATTGAAAATGCAAACAGTGTAATTTTTGAAATGTGGAAATGAGTAAAATAAAATGCTATTCCTTCTTAAAAAAAAGTTTCCATATATAAGTGATATTTGTCTTTGTCTGACATTTCACGCAGTATGATAATCTCTAGGTCTATCCATAGTTACAAATGGCATTATTTCACTCTTTTTGTGACTGAGTAGTATTCCATTGTATACATGTACCATATTTTCTCTGTCAATAGACATTTAGGTTGCTTCCATGTCTTGGCTATTATAAATAGTGCCGCTATGAACATGGGCGAATGTATCTTTTTGAATTAGAGTTTTCCTCTTTTCCAGATATTTGCCCAGGAGTGGGATTGTTGGATCATGTGGCAACTCTAATTTTTAAGGAACCTCCATACTGTTTTCCATAGTGGCTGTACCAGTTTACATTCCCACCAGCACGATAGAAGGGTTCCTTTTTCTCTGCACCCTCTCCAGCATAAAATTCTCCATTAAGTGCTAACAAGGATCATCAGGTCATGGTGCTAAAGGCATGTAAGAAAGAAAGGAAGAAAAGGATATCTAAGGAGGGAAAAAAAAGACATTTCTATAGTTACTCATGTCAAAAGAGATTGTTGATAAGATGACCTTTATGGATGTTATCACCTCTCTCTCTCTGTCTCTCTCTCTCTCTCTCTCTCACACACAAACACACACACACACAGGTCTTTAGTTTGTGGCTTGTGTTAGTTGAGGTTCTCAGAGAAGAAGATGCCAAGACACAGTAAAACGTGCATGAGATGTCTGAAGAATGTGCCCATGGAGGATAAAGGGCAGGGAGTCCAGGAAGGCATCCATAGCCTTCAGACCACGATGGTGTCTGACACCTGTAGAAGAGGGAGGGAGAGAGGAATGGGCAGGAAACACCTCGGGTTGCTGCCAGAGTTGCCACATGTGTGAGATCACAGTCACAGTGGGGCAGAAAGGTATCCGGAGGTGCTCAGTAGGTCACCTGGTCCACATGTGCCCTTCCTCCCTGTCCCCACTCTAAAAGTAGCTGTGATTGCTTCTGCTGGTGTTGGCAGTGCCTTTTCTCACCAGCTGGTACCTGCTCACAGGAATCAGAGTTTCAGTTCAGTGGAACCTGGCTGTTTGCCTTGGCAAGAATTGCCCTTTAGGACTAGGATCTCCAAAACTGCAGAGTCCAGAACCACAGGGAAGTCCCACAGTGGGTCTTACGGGGTGATGACAAGTAGGGCCACTATCTCTTCCACTCCTTGGTTCCAACATGTTCCCAAAGCCAGTGAGGACATGCATCCTGAAAGCTGGTGCCCCATCCTTTCAGAGGGTCGATGGTACCTCTGCTGTGTCTTGGTTACTGTAGTCCTGTTGTGAGGCCGGCTTTCTCTGGAAGTCTGGGGTGTGATACAATCAATGGTTCCATGATCAGGGACTCACTTTGATCACCTGGTTGGATGTTGGTGCACGGGATTCCAAACCTGTGTATTCCACCTTGTATAAGCCCCTAGATCAGTGATCCTCAACCGTTTTGACCTCAGGGACCAGTTTTGTGGAAGACATTTTCCAGACTGTGTATTGGGTGATTCAAGTGAGTTACATTTTTCGTACACTTTATTTTTGTTATTATTACATCAGCTCCACCTCAGACCAGGCTTTAGATGTGGGAACTGGAGACCCTTGTCCTAGATAGCAGTAGTGTCTGAGTTGCTGTGAACAGGAAAGTCAAACTCTTAACCTGGGATGGTAGGGTTTCCCTGGCAGCTCAGCTGGTAAAGAATCCGCCTGTAATGCAGGAGACCCTGGTTTGATCCCTGGGTCAGGAAGATCCCTTGGAAAAGGGAACAACTACCCACTCCAGTATTCTTGCCTGGCGAGTTTCGTGGACAGAGGACCCTGTCGATGGGGTCACAAAGAGTCGGACACGACTGAGTCACGTTCACTTTCTTTCACTCGAATGGTATCTGTCATTATAAGGCATGACACAAATACTACACAGTCATTTGAACAGAAAAAGTTTAACATAAAGAATCATTAACCACAGCAGGGGATTGGATAGTAGGAAGTAAACACAATTTTAAAGAATACAGGAGGAATAGCAGAACTGGCCATGACTGGGCTGATGAGAAGAGAAGAGCTTCTCCCACCCCTTCACCCAAGGCTGACAGATCCTGTTGGGAGGGGATAGCTCTGGTTTACTGGATGGCTGAGAAGTCACTAGTCATCCATGGGGCTGTGCTGGTGGGATTTGCTAGAAATCTGCCCTCTGGAATTTGCTTGAAATTTGCCCTTTAGGGTGCCAAGGCAGCTGCTGCTATTGCTGACCCAAGTGCATTGCTGCCTGAGGGCTGCCAGGTAATCAGCAGCAGAGGAAGCACTGAACTGGGAAGCAAAACTCTTTCCCTCATGCAGTGTCTCTTCATCCAAGTTTCAGCACTCGCTGGCAAAGGAGAGGCTATTTAAAAGGCCTAGATACATTTGCACAGAGCTAAGAAGCAGTATGGATGTGAGTTGGACTGTGAAGAGAGCTGAGCTGAAGAATTGATGCTTTTGAACTGTGGTGTTGGAGAAGACTCTTGAGAGTCCCTTGGACTGCAAGGAGATCCAACCAGTCCATTCTAAAGATCAGCCCTGGGTGTTCTTTGGAAGGACTGATGCTAAAGCTGAAACTCCAATGCTTTGGCCACCTCATGACTCATTGGAAAAGACTCGGATGCTAGGAGGGATTGGGGGCAGGAGGAGAAGGGGACGACAGAGGATGAGATGGCTGGATGGCGTCACTGACTCAGTGGACATGAGTTTGAGTAAGCTCCGGGAGTTGGTGATGGGACAGGAAGGCCTGACGTGCTGTGATTCATGGGGTCGCAAAGAGTCGGACACGACTGAGCGACTGAACTGAACTGAACCGAGAAGCAGTACACTATAAAAGTTAAGACAGCCCTTTCCGAAAGAAGTTTTGCTCAGTCCACAGCTGTCATGTCAGTCAGTCCACAAGTCTTTTAGTTGGACATTTTTTATTTTCTGGTGGCTCAGACAGTAAAAATCACTGCAGATTGTGACTGCAACTGTGAAATTAAAAGGCACTTGCTCCTTGGAAGAAAAGCTCTGACAAACCTAGACAGAGTATTAAAAAGAGACATTACTTTGCCAACAAAGGAAGGTCCACATAGTCAAAGCTATGGTTTTTCCAGTAGTCGTGTATGGATGTGAGAGTTGGACTATAAAGAAGGCTAAGTGCTGAAGAATTGATGCTCTTGAGCTGTGGTGTTGGAGAAGACTCCTGAGAGTCCCTTGGACTGCAAGGAGCTCATCAAACCAGTCAATCCTAAAGGAAATCAGTCCTGGATAGTCATTGGAAGGACTGATGCTGAAGCTGAAGCTCCAATGCTTTGGCCACCTGATGCGAAGAACTGACTCATTGGAAAAGACCCTGATGCTGGGAAAGATTGAAGGCAGGAGAAGGGGATAACAAAGGACAAAATAGTTGGATGGCATCACTGACTCAATGGACATGAGTTTGAGCAAGCTCCAGGAGATGGTGAAGGACAGGGAAGTCTGGTGTGCTGTAGTCCATGGGGTCACAAAGAGTTGGGCACGACTGAATGACTGAACAACAGATGGTAAAGAATCTGCCTGCAGTGTGGGAGACCTAGGTTCAATCCCTGGATTGGGAAGATGCCCTGGAGAAGGAAATGGCAACCCACTCCAGTATTCTTGCTTGGAGAATTCCATGGACAGAAGAGCCTGGCAGGCTATAGTCCGTGGGCTTGCAAAGAGTCAGACAAAATGAATGACTAACACATATATACTTTGCTTTCCAATGGAATACAGACACACTTCAAAACTACACTTTGTTCTTAAGATAAAAGCCTAAAAAAGAAGCCATCTTTGTTTCATGTCAACATTAAAATTAGAGTACTAAATCAATACAACTGAATTTAAAAGCTTAAGATGTGAGGAAAGAGTATCAGCTCTATAGTCCTGGAAGCAAACTTTATGTTCACCAACACACCTCCATCACTTGAATCTCTTTTCAGTGTCATATTCCTTCTTATCTGTATCAACACTCATACTGAGCAAAGAGTTATGGGTTGCAAAAGAGGATTTCTTTTTGCACCTATCTCTATGTCTTTGTCTATAAATTAAAAACAAACAGAAGTGCTATTCCATTTGTTTTTAACACTACCAGGTGCTTGGCTCAAAAGTGCCCCCTTGTGGTTAATGGTGGAACACCAGCCTGTCTGAACAGCACCTTTTTGGGNGTGTGTGTGTGTGTGTGTGTGTGTGTGTGTGTGTGTGTGAATGGGCCTTGTAGTTGGCTTTTGAGCTCAAATTGGAGAATAGAAAATACATTGCCCACAAACTACAGAATCACTAATGATGGATAATAATAACTAGCATTTATTGAGTGATTACTATATGCCAGACAACGCCAAGCACCTTCCATGAATGATCTTATTTTAACCATACAAAAACCATGTGAGTAGGTTTCATCAGTAACAGTATTTTACAATGACGAAACTGGCATAAACAATCAGGTAACTTGTTTAAGATGAAACTGGCATAAACAATCAGGTAACTTGTTTAAGATCTCGGTTAGCAAATGGCAGAAGTAGAATTTGAATGAAAGGAGTTTAGCTTTAGAGCCTGTGACCAATGCAATATACTGAGAATGACCAGAACCAAGACATCAAGAAATAATTTTGAAATAAAATTTTGAAAAAATTTTAATGAAACTATTTGAACACACGTTAAAAAGAATAATATCATGATGCCCCAACCCAGTTTTAATAATGATCTATATTTTTCCAAATTTTTATTTCTCTCCTACTTGATTTTTAAGTATGCTAGGGCAAATTCCAAACGTCCTGTCATTTCTCAGAAAGTTAATTGTAATCTAATTGAAAATATTAATGTGAATAGAAAAGCATAGATCAAAGTGGGACAGTGATTCAGCATGATAGCATAAGAAAAACTCACGTGGCCAGCAACAGTAGTGCTCACCTACCACTGCCCATAAGACACACGCCCCCTCCTTGGGCTGCAAATGTTTGCTTTGCTTGGCATCTTGCTTGGTGTATACATCCCTCTTTTGCAGAAGGATACATCAGACTTTCAGTGCTAAATTAAACCACTTCCCTTTCCTCCAAAACCATGACCAAAAATAAATAAATTTTGATTTTCTGGGCAGCTTTGATAAAGGGAACTAATGGGCTGGTCTGGCATATAGGAATTTTCAGCCAGCTTGAGAGTCATGTGTACGTCTAGGCTACATCCTTAACTTCTGGTGAGTTTGTGAGCATGACTCAGCATCCCTGAATTCTGAGAACTCTGGAGAGACAGATACGAGTTTGAGTTTCTAGACCAGCAAACAGGTTTGTTACTAGACCTGGAGTGCCAGCCTTTGGGCAGTGTGAAGTGTTCATTGCACTTCCTGCCTGGTTTTAATCGTTTGCCTTGTCTGCTGTGACTTAGCACCCTCAATCCTTCTTCTTCTTCTTTTTTTAAGTATTTATTTATTTATTGTTTGGCTTCGAAGGGTCTTAGTTGTGGCACGTGGGCTCTTTCATTGCATCACACAGACTCTCTAGTTGTAGTGCATGGATTTAGTTGCTCTGCAGCCTGTGGGATCTTAGTTCCCCGACAAGGGATTAAATCTGTGTCCCCTGCATTACAAGCTGGATTCTTACCCACTGGGCCACAGGTAATTCCCTCAATCCTTCTTTATATCACCTTCCATGAAACTACCTGAGTTCTTTTATTTTAGAAGTAAATAATTAAGAACATGACATGTCCTTTTGATTGTATTACTGTCTTAATTAGAATTGCCATTTGTAAATATTGAGTGGTCTACATAGTTCTATATTCTGATAGGGTAAATAATCAGAAATACAATTTTCTTTCTCTCTCAGATAGATAGATCTATCTTTGTTTTTTTTCCCTCTTTTTAAGATGTGACCATATATATTATATGGAGAAGGAAATGGCAACCCATTCCAGGATTCTTGCCTGGGAAATCCCATGGACAATGGATCCTAGTGAGCTACAGTCCATGAGGTCACAAGAGTCAGACAAGACTTAGCAATTAAATCACCACCACCATATATATATATTTTAATATAATATAATTAATTATAGTATATATATAATATAGCTTGCCATTTTACCCATTTCTAGGTATATGATCCTTATTTTACTTATAGGCAACCCTAAGGTAGAATTCCAATTTCTTGAATCAGTTCAGTTCAGTTCAGTCACTCAGTCGTGTCCGACTCTTTGCGACCCCATGAATTTCAGTATGCCAGGCCTCCCTGTCCATCACCAACTCCCGGAGTTCACTCAGACTCACGTCCATTGAGTCAGTGATGCCATCCAGCCATCTCATCCTCTGTTGTCCCCTTCTCCTCCTGCCCCCAATCTCTCCCAGCATCAGAGTCTTTTCCAATGAGTCAACTCTTCTCATGAGGTGGCCAAAGTACTAGAGTTTCAGCTTTAGCATCATTCCTTCCAAAGAACACCCAGGACTGATCTCGTTCAGAATGGACTGGTTGGATCTCCTTGCAGTCCAGGGGACTCTCAAAAGTCTTCTCCAACACCACAGTTCAAAAGTAAATTCAAATATGTATTACATTGATGATATACAAATGCAAATGTTCAAACTTCAAATTTGTTTGAGAAAATATCCAGAATATAGCAAGATCAAGTAGAATTAAATTAATACACAATAACTGGGAAAACATCAAAATATGACATTTAAATCCTGCCTAGAAAGATCAAGTAGAAATTTTGCTGTTGATATTTTTGGATTGTCTAAGTTTTTTGGAGTCAATTCATAAAAGGCATCTTTGGTTTACAAACAACACACTTCAAATGTAGTTTATTTCAATCTAAAGCACATGTTTTATATTTATATGAAATTTTAGCTAGTTAGTTTTGGCGAAAGATATAAATTCTTGTATGGAATTCAAAATGCCATGCTTCAAATTTAAAATTTTTAGATTGAAAAAGTTGTACTGAAGAAAAAATAAAGAACATTGCATTCTTGAAAATTCAAGTAAACATTAACATTTAAAATTTCCTTATATAGTACATTTTAAATGTGTTTTGAAATTTAGAAAGCATTTTATACAAAATCTTCAAATTTGGAATGCTTTAAAAAAACAATGAAATTTTTAAGTGGTTCTTTTTTCATAGAGGAATTGGAGACGGGATAGTCGATTTGACTCTCACTTGTCTAGAACATGAACTTTTGCTATTTCTTGTTTTCCAAATGCCAAACACATTAAAGGAAAACAATCAGATGCAGTTATTCATGTTTTACCAATAAAAGATGAATGATTTTCATCAAGTATTTTAAAAAATTGTTCTTTTGGAGTATGCCTTGCCAAATCATTCTGGAGATTTTAAAATCTCTGAACATTTCAACAAGTTTTTAAGGCTGTGTGAATCACAATATTTCAAACTCCTTTTGAAGGAAAATACCCTTTAGTTGTAAATCGAAATTACTCATTACATTTAAATGAGTTGCTTATAGTTATACATAATTTTGATTCATTCAGTGTCTGCTTGACTAGATGCTTGATTTTAAAAACAAATAGTAGTAGCTGACTAGCTTTGTGTAATCTAAATTTGCTTTGAGGACAGAGTAACAATATTTTGATAATACCTAGTTACTCAGAAGGGGCTTCCCCAGTGGCTCAGTGGTAAAGAATCTGCTTGTCAGTGCAGGAGATTCAGGGTTTGATCGCTGGGTCTGGAAGATCCCCTGGAGAAGAAAATGTCAACCTGTTCCAGTATTCTTGCCTGAGAAATCTCAAGGACAGAGGAGCCTGGCCGGCTACAGTCCATGAGATCGCAATGAGTCGGACATGACTTAGCAACTGAACAAGTTACTCGAAAGTGAAGGCTCCTGCAGTAGAGAGTTAGTTTTAATATAACAGACTGCTTCCAAAGAAGAGGTTTTTTAAAAACTCATCTTTATTTTTAAAAATGGAGGTGAAATTGACATAAAATTAATTTTAAAATGAACGATTCAGTGGCATTTAGTATGTTCACAGTGTTCTGTAACCACCACCTCTATCTAGTCCCAAAATATTCCCAAAGGGAAACTCCATAAAGCAGTTGCTCTGCATTTCCCGGCTCTGCAGCCCTGGCAACAATCAAGCAGAGTTCTGTCCCTATGGATTTACCCACTCCGGGATATGTCATGTATATGGAATTGTACAATACGTGATTCTTGGTGTCTAGCTTTTTTCATGTACCATAATGCTTTTGAGGTTCATCCAAATTGTAGCATGCATTTTTAATCAATTTATGTAGGTGGGATTGCCTCCACTGTTGGACAGAACTCTTTTAACCTTATTTATAGAATGTTCCTTCTTAAGAGCAAAAGGATTTTGTGATAATGCCTAGAGAACTTAATATGTTTTACTATGATAAAAGGAGGAAGAAAATAAAGATCAGCCTATCTCACTCTGAAGTAGTCTGATACAAGAATTCCTGGCCTTTTCAGAGGAAGGAAATTCTGAGCTCATGGAATGACCAGGGGTATAGATTTAGGTCTGGGGGTTACCAGGCAATGGATGCTATGACGTGCCACCCAGATCTTCTTCAGGAAGAAAAGAGTTACTGGGGCGACTACTAGAAGTGCCAGCAGGCAGCCCTCAGCAGCTACCAGCCCCCTGCTGGCCAATCTCAGCTGGAGAGCTGCCCTAGCCAAGGTCATGTTCCCTTTTCAGGTGGCCTTCATCCAGAGGTTGATATCATGGAGGTAGAAAGGCTAAGCCCTCTTGTACCAACACAGAACAGCTCAGCTGTGAAGTCCCCATAGAGCAGGCTGAGACCCAGCGCTGCTCCCTTTTCCTCCCTTCCCTTCCACAGCTGTTGATGCCATGAGTGCTCCTCACTAAGCCTTCTCAACCTCTGAGTACTCCCAGCTAGACCTCCTGTAAGACATGTGCTCTCCATTGCTTGTCGTTTAGTCCCTAAGTCATGTCTGATTCTTTGCGACCCCAAGGACTGAACCCTGCCAGGTTCCTCTGTTCATGGGATTTTCCAGGCAAGAATACTAGAGTGGGTTGCCATTTCCTTCTCCAGGGGATCTTCCTGACCCAGAGATGGAACCCATGTTTCCTGCATTGGCAGATAGATTCTTAACCACTGAGCTATCTAGGAAGCCCTGGGCTTTCCATTATGCCTCCTGTAAGCCCTGAGTGATTCCTGCTAATCTTCTGTAAACTCACTCCATCTCAGAGTCTGCTTCCCTGGAAACCCAGTGTATTGTCCCAAATTTTGCATGGTTCCACGAGGCATTCCAGGAAATGAAGTCAAGTACCTTCTCTAAGCTGAGAAGCTTAGCTTTTTCCTGCTGGAGACTTGCTATTGTACCAGAGATCATCTCTCCAAATTAAAATAATTTTTCCTTTCACAGTCTTTAAAGCAACATCTCTTCTGGATATTGGTTGGGGAGCAATTAAGGGTTTTTTTTTTGTTGTTGTTGTTAAGTCTTATTTGGGTTGGACTATAAAGAAAACTGAGCGCTGAAGAATTGATGCTTTTGAACTGTAGTGTTGGAGAAGACTCTTGAGAGTCCCTTGGACAGCAAGGAGATCCAACCAGTCCATCCTAAAGGAAATCAGTCCTGAATATTCATTGGGAGGACTGATGCTGAAGCTGAAACTCCAATACTTTGGCCACCTGATGCGAAGAACTGACTCATTGGAAAAGACCCTGATGCTGGGAAAGACTGAAGGCAGGAGGAGAAGGGGATGACAGAGGATGAGATGGTTGGATGATATCTCCGGTTCAGTGGACATGAGTTTGAGCAAGCTCTGGGAGTTAGTAATGGACAGGGAGGCCTGGTGTACTACAGTCCATGGGATGACAAAGAGTTGGACACGACTGAGCGACTGAACTCATTTCCCACAGAAATCATTCTCCCATCTGGCCAATATGTGCATGTTCAAGGGTTCTTTCGCCTTGTCAAGGATTTCAGTGGTGCTAGGAATCAGAAAAGGGATATACTCAAATTTGGGGTTAAATTGTTCTACTAGTTTCTCATTTTTATAATACATATTCTAGAGGCAGAAAACCATCAATGTTTAATATGATCTGGGCAAGGATGGGTCTCCCTTTAACTGAGTAGTCCTTATGATTAAAGTGGCCTATAGAGAAAAACAAACAAACAAACAAAAACCAGGGCAACTTATCCTTACAGGGTGTACAGGAAAGATGTACATGGAGGGCGGCTCTATGTAAAAACCCTGCCTGAAGTGGCAAACACCTTTCTAGATTGGAAACAGCTCAGGCAGAGCTGATGTGGGGTTCAGCAAGGGAAGGGAGAATGGAGTTTACAGTCTTAAGTAGCAGTCTTTACAGTCGTAGGAAAGGACCCTCGTGGCTTATACTGAAAAGAGCCTCAACTCCAGCCAAGCAGAGCATTAAGCATCTATCAACTTGCTGAGTTTCACTCTTTCCTTGTTCAAATACTGGCATATGGTGCTATTCTGTGATGGAGGGGCAGAAGACCACCTCCCTTCAGATACAACTCCCTGCCGATGATCTTCTGGTACTGGCCTCTCTCCTTCCTGCTCCATCCTGTGTGTGCCAGCTTGTCCCTCCCCTGCTCCTCATACTCATACTCAGCCTCCATCTCTATGTAGAACAATGTAGTTCTCTTTTCCCCCCTTTTCTACACATTTATCAAAGGGAATCTTTACACAGCCCAACGACCTATTAACACCTTTCACCAAATGAAAGACCGTTCTTCCGGTATTATTATTGTTAATGGCAGTTTTATTTGTAATAGACAAAAACAGGAAATAACCCAGATATTATCCAATGGATGAATGGATAAACAAACTGTGATCCATTAAAATAAAAAGGAGCAAACTTTGTGATATACTTAACAACCCAGATGGATTTTTAGAGAGCTAAGCTCAATGAGAAAAGCCATTTCCCTAAGGCTACACATTGTGTGACTTCATTTGTATAACATTTTGGGTTTTTTGGCTGCACCTCTGCAGCTTGCAGGATCTTAGTTCCCCCAGCAGGGATCAAACCTGTGCCCCCTGCCATGAAAGCTCAGAGTCCTAACCACTGGTCCTCCAGGGAAGTCCTTTATGTAACATTTTTGAGATGACAATTAACACAAGTGGAGTTCAGAATAGTGGTTGCCAGAGGTTGATGAGAGTGTAGAACAGGAAGGAAACAGGTGTGTCTATGAAGGGCAACCTGCATGATTCTTGAGTTTATGGAAACATTCTGTACTGAGATGAGCTGGTTGGTGTCAATATCCTGCTTGGGATATGTGCCACATATTTCCCACAAGATGGGAAAACTCAAATCTCTCCTCATTATTTCTTATAATTATCTCAAAATAAAAAGTTTAACATAAAAAACCTAAATTAATGAGATTATAACAGATTCTGTATTGGGAAAAAGAGCTGATGTAAAGGACAATATTGGGGCAACTGGCAAAGTTTGAATATTGATTGTGTATGTTTAAAAATAATGTTGTATTAATGTTAAATTCTTTGAACTTGATAACAATTACACTGGGGTTATATAAAGACATATTTTAGTCCTGGCAAATACATTAGGTTATTTAGGGCTGATGAATCTTGATTGCTGCAATTTTATCTCAAACAGGCCAAAAAAAAAAAAAAACAACTGAAAAAATATATAGATATAGGGGTGTGTAGGTGTGTATAAAAGAGAAAAATAATAAAGCCAAATGTGCCAAAGTGTTCTTCTGGGAAATTGTATGCATACCTTTGAATCTATGTCTTCCAGCTGTTTCAAAGATAGGTTTTTTAAAGTTGATAAAGTGCAAAATAAAATATTAAAATGCAAAACCCAAACCACTTCCACTTTAATCATTTTACCTACATTACTCCTTTTATATAAGTCAAGAAATATATGTAATAGCCTCTGCTCTTTTCTATGGTTTTCAAGCTAACAGATCAAGTAGCAATGGTTAATAAGATCAAATGAAAGATTAAGAGTAATCAGTGCTGTTTGGCCCACGCAAATCAAGAGAAGAAAGGACTTATCACTCAGTTGAGCAGTGCCCTATACAGGTTTAGAGGTTAGCCTTGCGCCAGTTTAAACCTCCAAATTGAATGCGCTGTGCGCTTAGTCACTCAGTCCGACTCTTTGTGACCTCGTGGACTGTAGCCCGCCAGGCTCCTCTGTCCACGGGGATTCTCCAGACAAGAATACTGGAGTGGATTGCCATTTTCTTCTTTCATTCAATTCCAAACTGAATGCTACAATTCAATTGGCCCTTTAAGCTAAGGATCCTTAGCCCCATCTCCAGAGAAACTGTAGTTCATTTACAACAGAAGCCCACAAGGGGGCAGCATGGAGAATTACAGGGGGTTAGATGTACTTCCTGGGGAAATTTCAGTTCAGTTCAGTCGCTCAGTTGTGTGCGACTCTTTGTGACCCCGTGGACTGCAGCACGCCAGTCTTCCCTGCCCATCACCAGTTGCCAGAGACTGCTCAAACTCGTGTCCATCGAGTCGGTGATGCCATCCAAATAACTCACCCTCTCTCGTCCCCTTCTCCTCCTGCCTTCAGTCTTTCCCAGCATCAGGGTCCTTTCCAATGAGTCAGTTCTTTGCATCAAGTGGCCAAAGAATTGGAGCTTCAGCTTCAGCATCAGTCCTTCCAGTGAATACTCAGGACTGGTGGGGAGATTTGCCTAGTCCGTTTACAGTGGTTGAACTTGTGTGGAAAAGTTGCAGAGTTCTGGTCTGTTTATGTGTCTCTGTGAGTGTTGTGGAGAAAGAGGTAATACAAATGAATGGGAAACTGAAGAATCATTGGCATAAATTTGATGTCTGTTAACACTCATATTGGTAGGATCTGGGTTTAAGTTGGGGTGAACTTTCAGGGGCCTTTCATAGCAAATGTGAGAAAGGTGGTCATGTTTTCTCCGTTACTGTGGTTTTTGATGCATGTCTTACACAACTTTGTGTCACCTTGTGTATGAAAGTGAAAGTGAAGTCGCTCAGTCGTGTCCGACTCTTTGCGACCCCATGGACTGTAGCCTACCAGGCTCCTCAGTCCATGGGATTTTTCCAGGCAAGTATGGGAGTGGGTTGCCATTTCCTTCTCCAGCACCTTGTGTATAGAAGATGTTTAGTAAGTGTTTATGTTTTGGTGCATCAGGCTGCCTCTCTTTATTCAGATAAAATAGCTGTATGTTTTGATGAATGTAACAACCAGCCTCCAGTTTATTACACTTACAAGACAGTGATTAATGCTGCTTCAGAATTATCAAATTTTCTGCTATTGAAAAGTGAAAGTGTTAGTCGCTCAGTTGTGTCCAATTCTTTGTGACCAATGGACTGCAGCCTGTTAGGCTCCTCTGTCTATGCCATTCTTCAGGCAAGAATACTGGAGTGGGTAGCCAATCCCTTCTCCATGGGATCTTCCTGACCCAGGTATGAAACCCTGGTCTCCTGCATTACAGGCGGATTCGTTACCATCTGAGCCACCAATACTGATAAATGTTTATTAAGGTGCACTGAATTGGACTAGGAATAATTGTGGCATGATGGAAGGGTCTGGGTTTATGTTTAACTTTATTTAGGTGGAATGTAGAGAGACTTTAGAGAATGTAGAATTCTTGGGATTGTAGGAGTAGGTGGTCTTCCAGAGGTGGGAAAGGTCTGATTCTAGATTACATCTGAAGATGTGAGAATTGAAGCTGCTCTGGGTATCTAAAAAGTGTTTATTGTAGCAGAATCGTTAGTATGACAGTAGAGTTGGATAAATGTGTGGGTGTATAGATGTGGGAATAAGTGTATAGATAACGTATAGATGTGGGAATGTAGTTAGAGTGGGGGTATTGTTAGAAGGAACAGTATAATTAGCTATGGGAAGGTAGTTGGGTATGGCAAGGTAGCTAGCTGTGGGAGCATAGTTAGTAAGGTCTGACAGGATAGTTAGCTATGAGAGCATAGTTAGGCATAGCAGTTAAACATGGGAAGTCAGGAGTGAGGTAAGAAAGGGCACATTGCAAGAATCAAAGTGATGGGTGTGTTGGGGCACAGATGAACCACTTGTTTCATTATTTCTGTTTTTGCCTTGTGTTGTGCTCTGAAGATGAGTACTATTTATTTTTCATCTTTGATTTCATAAGAAGTTGAGCACAATGCCATGTTTATACAAAGTTGACACCAAATAAGTGTTTCTTGGGCTTCCCTGGTAGCCCAACTGGCAAAGAATCTGCTTGCAACACAGGAGACCCCAGTTCAGTTGGGGCTTCCCAGGTGGCACAGTGGTAAAAGCATCCGCCTGCTGACACAGGAGCCCCAGGAGACGTGGGTTCAATCCCTGGGTTGGGAAGATCCCCTAGAGTAGGAAATGGCAACCCACTCCAGTATTCTTGCCTGGAAAATTCCATGGACAGAGGAGCCTGGCGGGCTACAGTCCATGGGGTCACAAAGAGTCAGACACGAGTGAGTACACATGTGCCAGTTCAATTCCTGGGCTGGGAAGATCCCCTGGAGAAGGGATAGGCTACCCACCGGAGTATTCTTGAGCTTCCCTGGCGGCTCAGATGGTAAAGAATCCACCTGCAATGCAGGAGACCTGGGTTTGATCCCTAGTCCAGTATTCTTGCTTGGAAAATCCTTATGACAGAGGAGCCTGGCTGGCTACAGTCCATGGAGTGGCAAAGAGTTAGACACGACTGAGTGGCTTAGCTATTTTTCATGAAATTGTACTAAGTGCTTTCTGTGTATTATCTCATCTAATCCTGACCGCAGCCACAGGGGTTGATGACATATGTTGTTTTCCCTTGCCAACATCAATTCCTTTTTTGGTAGCTCCATTTGGTTTTCATTAGGAAACCCTCCCACTCAGTCCAACTGGCTTACTTTTTCTCTCCCCCCCATTCCTCTTCACTTGAACACTACAGGGTGTACTTGAGACTCAGTAGGTATATTCCTCCCTCTGAAAGAGCATTGGTTCCATTTCAAGCCAATTAAAGTTGGATCCAGGCCTGTGAAGGAGCTCCTTATCTTCTGCTGAGATTATCAGCAGAAAAGATGGTGAAATGTGCTGTTACCCGGAGCCTGAGACTGTCACTAACTCAGAGTCCAGAGAAGACTATGGAGCGTCTTAGTCTGTTTGTGTGCTCGTGTGTCAGTTGATCAGTCGTGTCCAGCTCTTTGTGACTCCATGGATTGTAACCTGCCAGGCTCCTCTGTCCCTGGGATTCTCCAGGCAAGAATCCTGGAATGGGTTGCCATTCCCTTCTCCACTTAGTCTGTTTGGGCTACTGTAACAAATTCCACAGACTGGGTGGCTTATAAACAGTTCTAGAGGCTGGAAAAGCCAAGATTAAGGCACCATTAGATTCACTGCCTGGTGAGGGCCTGCTCCCTGGTTCATATATAGCTATCCTCTCTCTGTGTCCTTAGATGGCAGAAGGAGTGAGGGAGCTCTCTGGGGTCTTTTTTATTGGGTGCATAGTGCTCAGTCATGTCCAACTCTTTGTAACTCCATGCATTGTAGCCTGCAAGGCTCCTCTGTCCATGAGATTTCCCAGGCAAGAATACTGGAGTAAGTTGCCACATTTTCTCCAGGAGATCTTCCCAACCCAGGGATCAAACCCACATCTCTTGTGTCTCCTGCACTGGCAGATGGATTCTTTACCATTGTGCGCCTGGGAAGCTCCTTTTATTAGGGCACTAGTCATATCCATGACTGCTCCATCCTCATGACCTAACAATCACCTCTCAAAGGCCTCATATTCAAATTCCATCACACTGGGGCTTAGGGGTCAACATATGAATCAAGGAGAAACACAAACATTCTGTCTCTAGCAAAGACCAACCCCCTCCCCCCTTTTTTTAACCTTTTGAGTGCCTGGATCCATTTATGTTTAAAGCTAGCATGACTTCCTGATTTTCAGATACTTGAGACAGTTCAGTTCAGTTCAGTTCAGTTGCTCAGTCGTGTCCGACTCTTTGCGACCCCATGAATCGCAACACACCAGGCCTCCCTGTCCATCACCAACTCCTGTAGTTCACTCAGACTTACATCCATTGAGTCAGTGATGCCATCCAGCCATCTCATCCTCTGTCATCCCCTTCTCCTCCTGCGCCCAATCCCTCCCAGCATCAGTCTTTTCCAATGACTCAACTCTTCGCATGAGGTAGCCAAAGTACTGGAGTTTCAGCTTCAGCATCATTCCTTCCAAAGAAATCCCAGGGCAGATCTCCTTTAGAATGGACTGGTTGGATCTCCTTGCAGTCCAAGGGACTCTCAAGAGTCTTCTCCAACACCACAGTTCAAAAGCATCAATTCTTCGGCGCTCAGCCTTCTTCACAGTCCAACTCTCACATCCATANGGTATTTAACTTCTGGGAAGATTGATACTTGAGAACACCAATATAATAATCTTTAGAAAACTAATAAATAGAATATTCACATCTGTTAACCCTATTGGAGATAATGGCAACCCACTCCAGTATTCTTGCCTGGGAAATTCTGTGTACAGAGAAAGCTGGCAGGCTACAGTCCATGGGGTTGCACAGAGTCGGACATAACTGAACGACTGAGCATGGATGCACATCGGTTAAGAAGAAGGTAGTATTATGTGTACTAAAAGGCTATATCTCCAAGACATTAAGTGGAAAAAGCTTGCAGGTAGATGAATGCATGCCTTGTATATTAAAACCAAACTCACTACCAAAAATGATGAGGTAGGGACTCCCCTGTGGTCCAGTGGTTAAGACTCTGCACTTCCACTGCAGGGGGAGCGAGTTTGGTCCCTGGTTGGGGAACTAAGATCCCTCATGCCTCATGATGTGGCCAAAAAAGACAACACACACAATGATGGCATATATATTACAGGGAACATATGTGTGTGTATGTGTCCAAAAAAAGGTTTGTAGCATACTGATAATAATGGTTACCCTGAGGAGGCTGGAAAGGAGACAGGACTGTGGATAGTGATCACAGGGAACTTTGTAACACTTCAATCTTCTAGAGGAATATTTCATTTAAAAGTTTTAACAGTTAACATTAATTAAAAATATTAATAGTTGTTAGAGCAAGCAAACAGTAGATGTAATCCTTAGTAAGGAAGAGCATTAACCTTCTGATCAAGTTTGTTAAAATGGACATAGTTCTATGGCTTTCCAGAAATATCCAGTCTGAAACGGGCCACATGAAAGATGCCCACACACTGCAGAGGTACAAATGTGAAAAGAAATACTGTCATATGTCAGCGAAGTAGTACTGGAACTGACATTTGCTCAGCAGGCCTTACTATTTGGATTTAGTCAACTGTGTTAAATTCTACTACTTCCTATAGTACTTTATGGCTTTCCAATGGTCTCATTTGAGTCTCACGACTCAGCATCTCCATTTCACAAATTAGAAAACTGAGGCTCAGAACAATTAAGTGGGACTTCCCTGGTAATCCAGTGGTTGAGAACCTGCCTGCTAGAACCTGCCTGCTAATGCTGGGGACCTGAGTTTGATTTCTAGTCTGAGAAGATCCCACATGCTGCGGGGCAACTAAGCCCATGCAATACAACTATTCAGCCTGCCCTCTAGAGGGTGTGCTGCACAAGAGAAGCCGCCGAAATGAAAAGACCGCGCGCCTCATCTAGAGGGTAGCCCCCACTTTCCGCAACTAGAGAAAACCTGAGTGCAGTAATGAAGATCCAGCGCGGCCAAAAAGAAATAATAAATACATAAACTTCTTAAAAAAGATAAATTAAGTNGGCAACTAAGCCCATGCAATACAACTATTCAGCCTGCCCTCTAGAGGGTGTGCTGCACAAGAGAAGCCGCCGAAATGAAAAGACCGCGCGCCTCATCTAGAGGGTAGCCCCCACTTTCCGCAACTAGAGAAAACCTGAGTGCAGTAATGAAGATCCAGCGCGGCCAAAAAGAAATAATAAATACATAAACTTCTTAAAAAAGATAAATTAAGTGACTTGTCTAAAATCAAGGTTAGTAAAGGGCAGAGAACCTGTATTTTCCAGGAACTGAATACCTTCTCTGATTTCTCCATTTTCACAAATCCAACTTCAGTCATTAATAAAAGTTGTCGGATGCTAGCTTTCATCTTCTTGCTATAAGCCCCCTTGGTCTGCTTTCTACCTGAATGTAGGTGAGTGAACTCAATCCAACATCCAATTTCAGAACAAAGTTCCTCCACCAAAGGGACTGCCCAGCTGTTAGCAAGTCTGCTGTCAAGAACAACAGTCTCCATCCTGGCACAGCTGTAAGGGATCAAGGACACGGCGCTGGGCTCGATACCACAGCCCTGTGCTGCCTGGTGACAACTGGTATTCTGTCATGTCCTCTTAACTTTCATGATGGGTCCCTATCCTGCTTCCCCCAGCTAAGTCAGAGCTCTAAGGAACCTTCTCTCATCCTTCCTTAACTCTCAGTAGCCAGCCTCATTGAATATGCACTTGATAAGTTCCCTCGGCCTCATAATGTAGCCAGAACAGGATAAACTTAGGTGTAGTAACACACTTTTAAATGAACACACTGCCCATGAGAATCGACACTTCTGGAAATAAACTCTTGCTCTTCTTCCTTGCCTCTTCAAACCTGCCCACACGACATCCATCTTTATCACAATCAATAACACAATTCTACTCTCACGAATTGTTAAGTCCCCAACGTTGGACTCACTCTTGACTTTCATTTATACTTTACTTCCAATCCATTATAAATCTCATTGGCTCTGCCTTCAAATTCCATTTAGAGTCCAGTTATTTGTTCCCACCTCTAGTTGCTTCCTCCCTGGTCTAAATGACTGTCATCTATCACGTGGGTCATTAGAATGGTCTCCACTCGCCTCTTCTAAAAAGTCCTCTGTTACCCATTTTTTTCTCAAGACAGCAGTCAATGGATCCTAACGCCATCCATGTTGACCACATCTCTTCCCTCTACTCAAAAGCCTCCAAAGGTTTGCTCACTCACGTGGGACAAAACCGAGTTCTTACCATGTCCTAAGAGGCCACTTGGTTCATCATCTCCTATTACTCTTCCTCCTGGCCCAGTCCTCTCTCTGGCCTCTGGAATCCCTGCTCTTTCTTGGGCATCCTACTGTTTATTCTCCCTCCTCTGAGGTTGTGCGTGCAGCCTTCACTCTCCCAGCAATACTCTTCCGCATGAAACCAGGGCTAGCTTGCTCATCATCTTTAAATCTTTCTGTAAAGGTCACCATGTAGGGAGGCCTTCCCTGACCACCCCATTTAAAACTGCAGCCACCATTCCTCTCCCCAGTACACTATACTACACACACACACACACACACACACACACACGCCTTCCTGGCCCTGCTTATCCCCTTTCCTGTCTTATTTTTCTCCATAGTACACATAGTACACTCAATAATGAATTTCATTTGTCTAACTCCCCTAGTAGAATGTTTGCTCCAAAAAAGTAAGGATTTTTATTTCCTTCATTCATTGCAGTGTCCCCAGAACCTAGAACATGTATGTCTGGTACCTACAGATGTTTGATAAACAGAACATGTATGTCTGGTACCTACAGATGTTTGATAAACATTTGTTGAATAAACATGATTGATAAAGAGGAAAATTCCATAGTATTGATAGTTGTCTAGGGAAATATACTTTCAGATGTGGCCAGTCAAGAGTGTGAATTGGAATTACCTTTTTGGAGGGCAATTTGGCAAGATCCAGGCTTCCCTGGTGGCTCAGATGATAAATGCAATGCAGGAGACCCGGGTTTGATCCCTGGGGTGGGAGGTGCCCTGGAGAAGGAAATGGAGAAGCCCACTCTAGTACTCTTCCTAGAAAATCCCATGGACAGAGGAGCCTAGTAGGCTACAGTCCATGGGATTGCACAGAGTCAGACATGACTGAACGACTTCACTTTTTGGCAAGATCCATGAAAAATTAAAAAGGCATCTTACCTGTGACCTAGAAATTCAACTGCCAAATATTTATTCAAGATATATACATGTCCAAACACATAGTTCAAGAATATTTACTGCAGCATTATTTTAATAACAAAAGGCTATTCATCCATTGGCATCTGGTTAAAAAAAACATAAGGGCATCAGCTACATAAATGCAATTGTTAAAGATCATAGAGAAGAAGTTCTTCATGTGCTGGTGGGACAGTCTCCGTTGTAAACTGAGTGAAAAAAGCCAGGGACAGAAACGTGTGGAGTATGGCACCAAGTATAAAGGGAAAAGGCTATGGGTGCCTATACTTACACGTTTGCATAAGCATTAAGTGTATGTGTGTGTGTGTTTAAAATCTGGAAAACAGTAAAAAATTCAGTCGCAGCCGACTCTTTGGGACCCCATGGACTGTAGCCCCCCAGCCCCCCGTGTCCACGGGATTTCCTGGCAAGAATCCTGGAGTGGGTTGCCATTTCTTTCTTCAGGGGAATCTTCCTGACTCAAGAATCCAACCTGCCTCTCCAGCCTCTCCTGCACTGGCAGGCGGATTCTTTACCACTGAGCCACTGGGGAAGTAAAAAAGCTAATGACAGAGGTTGCCTTTTTTTGAGAAAATTATTCAAGGGCTGGGAGACTTGAAAACAATTTTTTAAAATTCGTTGTGAACGCAGTACTTAAAAAGCCCACTTCTATAATGCATGAATCCATTTTTGCTAACTTTTACCCTGCGTGGCGCTGACACGCTAAAAATATGCCCTAATCTCTGCTTTGAAGGCAAGGGGTGGGGGTGGGCAGGAGGACCTTTTATTTCCTCGGGGAGTGAAGCCAATAAAACGTATGAATAGATCCAGCCCAACCTCGTGCTCTGTGTCTCGGGGGCGGGCTCCTCCTTCCCCCAGCCCCATCCCCAGCTGCGCCCTCGGATTCTGCCATCTGGCGGCTGGAGTCCCGGCTTCCTCCTTAGAGGGCAGCAGCGGAGCGTCTCGGGGACGCATGCGCCCCAATTTGCACCCGGGGAATTAAAGAGCGAGAAGAAAAGCCCCACCGAAACCCGCGCCCCAAACAAAACCCAAGTGGAGGAAAGCGCGCGGCTCCGCAGCTCCGGGGCAGTGGAAGCGCCTCCCGCCTCGCCCGCGTCGCCGGCCGCGGCGGGATGCGCACGGACCGGCCCGCGACGCCCCGGCCGCCACTGTCCCCGCACCTGGACGCCGGTCGGGTGGCCGCGCCCCAGCCGCGCTCGCTCGCCGCCGCGGCTCCTCCCGAGTCGCCCGGCGCCGGCGGGGCACCTCGCTCTCCATGGGGCTGAGGGACTGGCTGAGGACCGCGTGCTGCTGCTGCCCCTGCAAGTGCCTGGAGGAGCCCGCCGTGCCGGAGAAGGAGCCTCTGGTCAGGTGGGTGCGCGCGCCCCGGCCGTAATCTGGGGCTCCCTGGCCGCCGCCGGGCGCCACGGACTCGGGGTGCCCGTGTGCTCCTCTGAGCTGGGGAGGTGCGCTTGTTTTAAGCTCACACGGAGGCACAGACTAAGCCCCTTGGTTCCTTGAAGAAGATCCTGCTCTTTGGGGGTTGTTCCTTGGGTAAAGTTTTTGCCAGAATGCACAAATCCTTGGAGGCGCCTGAGACCCAAGAAGATGCGTGTGGGAAACAGCAAGATCTCGGGTGCAGTTCCCCGGGCAGAGAACTACCGGAGAGAAGTTTGCACAGGGGTCCCATAAAATACAACTGTGATTGTCTATTTCATAGGCATACTTCAGTGAAATGGGCGACTGTGAATTTCTTTCACCCAGGAAGAAAGTTGGATACCTTATCATTCAATTTTATTAGGAAGAGGAGACATTTACAGTGACGGAGAGCAAGGAAATATTTTTCACATTAAAAAAAGTACATATTTTTCTCAAGGGACGCTGGAACGTTGATTCATGACAGATTAAGCTATTAAGTGTGAGGAAATTAATGCACGTTAGCAATGTGCTAAGTGCCTTTGTGAAAGGACCATACATCACGGCTTTGTTCCAGGCTGTGATTGTAAGCAATTATTTTATATCTTGACTGCTGAAATCAAAGTTTCAATTCGGCATGACCTGGGGGTAGGTAGGTTAGAAACAAAATATTTAAAATGAAATTAGGAAATAGTAGATGAGGCAAAATTTCAGGGTTTTCTGGGCAAAAACATGGAAGCCAGTGTTTCTTATGAAATATGCAACTAATATGATAAAGCTTTCACAACTTTTTAAAAACACGATTTACCTTTTCTTACTCTATCAAGTCCAAACTTTCCTCTTGACTTTTGAGATCTTACATAACCCCTTCCCTCCTGTCCACTCCTGTTTTCCGGTATATTACACACTGTGCACTCTTTAATTTAATCAGACAGGCATCCTTACTGCTCTAGGAACAATCTAAGCTTCTTATTCCCTCCAAGCTTGTTTCAAGCGGTGACCTTTATTCTTCCTGCCCCTTCTTAAATGCTAGTTTTCAAGTCTCCTTCAAACAGTCGGTCTTCTTTGATTTTTTCGTTCCTATTCATCTTTCTGTCCTTGCTAGGGTTTAGAACTTGCTATCTGCTCCTCATGGTTTAGTAAGCACGTGCATACGTAAACATGTATGTCCTGTTTGTTTTCTGTGTATAATATACACACCATACACAGTGTTTTTGTTTGCCCCTGCAATGGTGTTCCCACTTAGATTATTAGATTGTTGTGGGCAGGGAGAAACCCGGTAATCTACCCCTAGTCTTAAAATAGTGGATAACAATCTGGAATTTCAGGCTTGGATTATACCCTCAATTTGTCAATATTCATAGTAACATGAAATAACAGCCTTCAGCCTGGTCTCATTCTCAGAGCCTTGGGTCTTTCCAATATTCTGTTGGGAATTGCTATTTAAGATAAGTTTTGGTTGTTTTTAAAAATCTCAACCCTCTCCTGCCTTGGTTTACATTGTAAGTCAGCGAATTTGCAAGTAATTTTAAGACTTTAGAGTCAGTTGGGGCAGAATAGCATAGTGCTTGTGAGCCAGATTGCCTGGGGTTAAATTCCAGCCTGGGAGACCTGGCACAAGTTATGAACCTTTTTGTGCTTTAATTTCCTCATCTGTAAAATGGGAATCATAATAGTATGTACCTCAGAGGAATGCAGTGTATAGATAACCTGCACGTTCTTTCTTGCCCAAATCATTTGAAGGTCTAGATTGAAATCTTTTTTAAATGTGAAATTCAGTGCTTTTTAATACATTCACAGAGCTGTGCAGTCATCAACACTCTGAACTCTGGACATTTTCCATCACTCCAAAAAGAAGTACTATACTCACTGGCAGTCACTTGCTGCCTTCCCATCCCTGCCCACTCCCTGCCATCCTCTAGGCCCACAGTCAACCACTAATCTACGTTTTGTTTTTAGAGTTTTACGTCTTCTGGACATTTTGTATAAACGGAATCCTTCAATATGTAGCCTTTTGGATCTGACTTTCACTTAGCATAATGTTTTCAAGTTTCATCTGTGTTGTAGGTTTATCAGCACTTAACTCTTTTTATCGTTGGATAATATTCCAGTGTAGAGATGTTTTACATTTTATTTATCAATTGATAAGATATTTGGGTGATTTCCACTTTTTGGCTTTTAAAATAATGATTCTGTGAACATTAGTATACACATTTTTGTGTGGACATATGTTTTTGATTCCCTTGGGTATATACCTAGAAGTGGAATTGCTAGGTCACATAGTAAATTGTACGTTTTAACTTTCTGAGTTGCTGCCAGGCTGTTTTCCAAAGTGACTGGTTTGAAATCTTGACGTGGTAAAGTCATATGGCCAGATGGTCTTAATTTTTATTTTATGAAGAACTTCATTCTTCATGTCATTTTTTTTTCATTTATAAAAAAAGATTTTGTACAGACATTGCCTGCCCTCAACTGAATCCTTTAGTCCATCATAAAACAGTGGTTATCAAGCTTTATTTCATTCCCCAAGGCAATAGTGCTGGAAGAGATACGGTCGAAAGGAACACCTTTGTCATTTGTGTGCGTGGTCATCTGCAGTCCTTTTCCAAAACAGACCAGGGAACCTCATTAGTTCAGCAAAACTAGTTCTTAATCTCAGCTCCTGTGCCAATCTGACATTGCCACTTGTGGTTTTTAGAAATATTTGTTGACTTATTTGGCTGCGTTGAGTCTTAGTTGTGGCGAACAGACTTGGGAGTTGTGGCAGTGCATGGGTTTTGCTGCCTCGCAGCATGTGGGATTCCAGTTCTCTGACCAGTAACCCAACTGGTGTCTCCCACGTTACAAGGCAAGTTTTTAATCTCTGGACCACCAGGAAAGTCCCTGTTTTTGATCTTGCCTTGTTTGCTTTTTCTGGAATTTCCTAAACGGAATGGCTGTCAGTTGTCTGAGTTCTTTCTTTGCTCTTTCTCTCAAAGTATGCTGGGGCCTCCCCTGACGATACATTCATCCCCATGTTGCTGTGCTCTTTAGCTGGCATTCTCTGCTTTCCCTTGTGTCGGGCGCAGATGTCTTTAAAGTACAGTCAATTGTACCCCCACCTCCTCCTTCACCTCCCACTCATCATGAGATCTGGTTCCTTCCCTTACATGATTACATGAAAACTCTTCTTTTGAAAGTTACAAGAGAAAGAAAGCTGCTGTTCTTTTCTTGGTGTACCCAGGGTGCCCCAGTGCTGACCATCCGGGCCTGATTTCCCATTTTCTCATTCTCTGGCCTCTCGATTTCGCATTCTCTTGTCTCTGTGCCTGTGATCCATCTAATCCTGCTGGTTTCTCTTCTGGTGTTGCTGTCAATGGCATAATTGTTAGCTAGACATCTTTTTGTTTGCTCTACTGCAGAAGATGAGATGGTTAGATAGCATGACTGACTCAGTGGACATTAATTTGAGCAAACTCCAGTTTTTTCCAGTAATCATCTGTGGATGTGAGAGTTGGACCACAAAAAAGGCTGAACACTGAAGAATTGATGCTTTTGAATTATGGTGCTGGAGAAGACTCTTGAGAGTCCCTTGAACAGCAAAGGAGATCAAACCAGTCAATCCTAAGGATTGAAATCAATCCTGAACATTCATTGGAAGTCCTGATGTTGAAGTGGAAGCTCCAATACTTTGGCCACCTGATGTGGAGAGCTGACTCATTGGAAAAGACCCTGATGGTGGGAAAGATTGAGGGCAGGAGAAGGGGACGAAAGAGGGTGGGATGGTTGGATGGCATCATCGACTCAATGGACATGAGTTTGAGCAACCTCTGGGAGATAGTGGACAGGGAAGCCAGGCGTGCTGTAGTTAGTTAATGAGGTCCCAAAGAATCAGACACGACTTAGCCACTGAACAGCAATAGTGACCAGATAAAATAGGTGTTATTTATTCCCCATTTTATAGGTAGGGAACTCAGAGCTTAGAGTGTTTAAATAATTAGTTCATAGTCACAACTGGTAAGTTTTAGAGTCAGAATTTGAATCCATGTCTGTTTGACTTCAGAGTTTATTCCTTGCATTGCAGAAAATTCAGAAAGCTACCAAACAGTTTGCAAATTTAACTGATAGTGTTTATATCCTAGACACTGGTAGATGTCACTAGCTTTAGCTCCTGCCCATTGTGACTCTTTTCTCCTTTTCGCCTTTCTTCTATGTCCTTTCTTAGTTTAATTCTTCTACCTGGATGCAGGGACAACCTGACCTTGAGAGCCAAGCCCAGGGGGAGTTAAGAAACCTGAGTCCTTGTCCCAACTATTAATTGTCTGTGGGACTTGGGGAAGTCTTGTAACTTCCTTGAACCTTAGTTTCTTCTGTCCAGGGAAGACATCTGACTTTAAGGTGCAGCCTTGAAGAGCTGTTCCAGGCTTGATGCAGACTGTCTTCTTTCTGTGGCCTTATGTCAGCTGAAATTCTGTTTGACGTGGAATTCAGGGGCAGCAAGATTGTCTGTAGTCCTGGGAAGGAGCCTGAAGGCCTATGATGTGTGAAGTGAAGTGAAGTCGCTCAGTCACGCCCGACTCTTTGCAACCCCATGGACAGTAGCCTGCACCAAGCTCCTCCATCCATGGAATTTTCCAGGCAAGAGTACTGGAGTGGGTTGCCATTTCCTTCTCCAGGGTATCTTCCTGACCCAGGGATCGAACCCAGGTCTCCTGCATTGTACACAGACGCTTTACCATCAAAGCCACCATGATGTGTGAATCATGACTATTATCCAGCTGCCAAGGTCAGCTTCACCCGCAAATATGTTGAGTAGGCATTTCTAACAGCAGGAAGCTTAGAACAAGTCTAGGCTTGGAGAAATGATCCATGGCCTGATGTGGGCTTGACACCAGGCTTCTGTGATAAAAAAGCCAAAGGTTTCATTCAGTCTCACTATTTCCTCACCTTCATCCCAGGTTTAGGAATGAATCACGTAATGTCCATCTTGTCCATCATCTATGTAAAGTATGAAGTTCTGAAAGTCATTCTTCTCCACACTGTTTTTCTCAAGTAGAGTAAGTAATGATCACAATGACAGCAAAATATCCATATGTGCTGAGGACAGGACGATGATGCAGATGGACCATTTTGGAATTGTTGGATCGTTGTTTATTTGTCTGTAAAATAGCAAATGACGTTTTGACCCAAGATTTCATGTTGCTAATTAAAAGAAACAGTGGGGTACCTGTTATTAGGTTCTAGGACTGCTGCGACAAGTTGCCACAAACTTGATAGCTGTATATTAAGGCATATATGTAGAATCTAGAAAAATGGAACAGATGAATCTATTTGCAGAGTAGGAATAGAGATGTAGACATAGTAAGGGGATGTGTGGACACAGTGGGAGAAGGGGAGGGTGGCATCATTGGGAGATTGGGGTTGACATATATACACTACCACGTGTAAAGCAGACAGCTAGTGGGAACTGTTGTATAGCACAGGAAGCTCAGCTTGTTGCCCTGTGATGACCTAGAGGGTGGGATGGGGAGGGTGTGGGAGGGAGGTCCAAGAGGGAGGGGTTATATGTATACTTATAGCTGATGGCAGATGATGACTGCAGCCATGAGATTATAAGACGTTTGTTCCTTGGAAGCTATGACCAACCTATACAGCATATTAAAAAACAGAGACATTACTTTGCCGACAAAGATCTGTCTAGTCAAAGCTATGGTTTTTCCAGTAGTCATGTATGGATGTGAGAGTTGGGCTATAAAGAAAGCTAAGCACTGAAGAATCAATGCTTTTGAACTGTGGTGTTAGAGAAGACTCTTGAGAGTTCCTTGCACTGCAAGGAGATCAAACCAGTTAATCCTAAAGAAAATCAGTCCTGAATAGTCATTAAAAGGACTGATGCTAAAGCTGAAACTCCAATACTTTGGCCACCTGACGTGAAGAACTGACTTATTGGAAAAGACCCTGATGCTGGGAAAGATTGAAGGCAGGAGGAGAACGGGTTGACGGAGGATGAGATGGTTGGATGACATCACTGACTGGTTGACCATGAGTTTGAGCAAGCTCTGGGAGATAGTGAAGGACAGCGAAGTCTGGCATGGTGCAGTCCATGGGGTTGTGAAGAGTTGGACACAACTGAGCGACTGAACAACAACAGTATTTATTTGTTTTGCAACCAATAACAGGCCCTGCACTCTGTTCTTTGGTGTCTTTTTTTTTTTTAGAAAATAATTTTGGTGAGACTGTATATATCTAAAGAACCCCTGTACTGCCTGGAAAGGAGTTAAGAGTTGCTGTATTGCCTCTCATTATTTTTTTCTTAACTTTTAAAATCTTGTGTTTGTATATCAAAGTTTGAAAACATACAAGCATATATACAGTGTAAAACACAACTACAGAGACTTCCCTGGTGGCCTAGTGGTTAAGACTTTGCCTCTTCCAATGGAGGGGGGTGCAGGTTCAATCCCTAGTTGGGGAGCTAAGATCCCACATGCTTGGTGGCCAAAAAACAAAAACATAAAAAAGAAGCAATATTGAAACAAATTCAATAACGACTTTAAAAATGGTCCACATGGAAAAAAAACCAAACAAACTTTTTTTCAAAAAAGAACAACTACAAGATGGATACTCCTATAATCACCACCCAAGGCAAGAGATAGCTGTGGGCAACCTACACCGCCACCCCCCCAACCCCTGATTATATCTAAACTTTTGTGATGGTCATTTTCTTGCTTTTCTTGATAGTTTTTCTGCTTATGTATGCACCTTAAAAATGGACTTTAGTTTTGCCTGCTTTTAAACTTTACATACGCAGAATCAAACTGTGTGTGTTCTTGACTTTGTGAGCTCGGTCCAAGCTGGGGCATGCAGTCGGTGGTTCTCACTGCTTGGTGGTGTATTCCCACTGATTCACCCGTTCTTCTGTTAGTGGATTTTATGGTGTATTCCCTTTGGTTCACCATTCTTCTGTTGGTGGACTTTTGGGTGGTTTCGAGTTTGGGGCTATTACGCATGGTATACATTTTAAAGTCAGCACAAAAGGGCAAATTGTTCATTCTTCAGCCACATTGGCCTCCTGGGTCCTCAGATACACTGTTAGCGCCCTCCCCGCCTAGCATATCCTTTCTTCACTTACCCGGGAAACTCCCTCCCTCGATTCAGATCTCTACTTAAAGTTATTTTATCAGAAAGATCTTCCCTGACCACCATCTTTCAAACAGTACTTTTCACCCTCACTCTGACCGGTATTCCTTCAGAGCCTGATCACCACTAGACATAAGTATATATGCTTACTGTCTGCTTCCTCTGGAAGACTCTGAGCCCCACCTTCATGAATTTAAACAGCTCAAAGATGTTAAGAGCTTGTCTGTGAGTCCAGAGAGTGGGATTCCAGCCTCGTTTCTGCCATTCAGAGCCCTGTGACGTTGGGAAGTCACAATTCATTCATTCAACAAATTGAGCATCCATTAAGTGTCAGGTCCTGTTCTAAGCACTCCACAGACATCATTGAGTAAAAGAGATATGGATCCTATCCTTAGGGGGCTTTTATTATGGTTTTAGGGAAGCACAACAAACAGTAAATATAGTATTGATAAATAAATCAGAAGGTAAACAAATACAGTCATCCCTAGGTATCTGCAGGGAGTTGATTCCAGAAAGCACCATCTCCTCTGCACCTCCCCCAACCCAGGGGTAGACCCCATGAATATGGAGGTAGAGTCAGGGCAGGAGAGCATGCATGCAATTTTAAATAGATTGGTCAGAGTAAGCCTCATTGAAGAGGGGATATTTAAACAGTGATATGACGGAGGGAGTGAGGCATGTGGATATAGGGGTGAGGGTATCATAGGTAGGAGAATCAGCCGGTGCAAGGGCCTGGAGATGGCTGCGTGACTGGTGGGATCAGGGAACAGCAAAGAGACCAGAGTGGCTGTCGTGTCATGTGGGGATTATGGACCACGGTGTGACCTGGGCTTATATTCTATGTCAGATGGCAGCCCATGGAGGGTTGTGAGGGAGGGGTGACAGGAATTGATTGACATATCGAAAAGATCACTTTAATTGTGTTAAGAAGAGCATAAAGGTAGTGGTTGAAAAAGGTGAAAGTGAAAGAAAGTGTTAGTCGCTCAGTCCTGTCCGACCGACTCTTTGCGAGCCCATGAACTGTAGCCCTCCAGACTTCTCTTGTCCATGGGCTTTCCCAGGCAAGATATTGGAGTGGCTAGCCATTCCCTTCTCCATGGGATCTTCCAGACCTGGAAAAAGGTAGACCAGTGGGAAAAAAAATTGCAGAAATTCTTTTATACGACAGAAGTTCTTCGACCTGGGGAGTGGTACTGGTAGAGATGGGCATTTGTTTAATGTGTGGTCACTAGGATTTTCTATTGGATTAGATGTTGGGGGTGAGAGAACCAAGGATGACTTGAAGGGTTTTGGCCTGAGGAAGGATAGGTTTCCCATCTTCTAGGTGGGGAGACTGTTGGTGGGGAGGTTTGGAGGGAAGGTCAGGGGCTTGCTGCACCATGTTGAACTTGAGCTGTGGACCAGGCATCCTCATGGAGAAGGGAAGAAGGCAGGCCGTCTGGGACTTGAGATCATGGTCTGAGCTGGGGATTCAGTACAGGTTTGAGAATCTTCCTCAGGAAGATGGCATTTAAAGCCATGAGACCACGAGTTAGTGTAAACAAGGCAGAGACCAAGGGCTGAGTCTAATCTTCCTGCACCCCAGTGTTACCTCATCTGGGAGACAGAAAAATCATGCCTCCCCTGCCTTCTTCACAGATTTCTTGTCAGAACCATCTTCAGGCCTTTAAAGCATTTAAAGCAGTGAATGGAACCTGTGATGATGTGAGACTCTGTTTCAGCCTTGGGATGGGAAGGCATGAAGGGTGAGAGCATGTCAGGGAGCAAGAGGGGCCCAGAAAAGCACCCGCAGTTTTCTTCTTACATGTTGAGATGGTGGATACCTCTGCTGTTGAAGGATGTCATGAGACCAGGTGTTTAAACACTGAGAAAAGCGCCAGAATCCTTGGCACAATGTTTAGACTTGGAGTTCAGTCATGTTCAAACATTGGATTCATACTGATGTTTCTAAGCCTGGAGTCTCCCTCAGGCCTATTGGTACTGGAAGAAAAGAATCCCGAGAGGTTTGGCCTCACACCCTAGGAGGGGTTGGGGATGGAAGCTGAGACTTTGCTCATCTTACCTTCTGGGAGAAAAGAGCAGCCTTTGCTTCGCTTCGTGTGTAACTTCAGAGTCACCTCTCAGATGGCTGAAGTTCATAAAATATTTATCATCAGCAGATGGCGGCCAGAGGCGAAACGGCCCCTCTCACTTTCCTCAGAACCTTTAGAGATCGTTTCACAGGGGAGAGAGGGAGCGAGAGTGAGGCTCCGATTCAGTGCCCTCTTCTCCCTGCCGTCTGTCCTCCTGGGCTCTGTCCCAGACCCCAGGGCCTTTGCACGGAGTTCTCTTTATACCAAAGTCCCACAGTGCTTTACAAGCTTGAGTGCACAGAGGTTCCCAAGCTGCTGCTTTAGTTGTTTTAGGTTTTTCTTCGCTCTGGACTCTCCACCCTAAGGGTTCAAAGTTTTAAAACAAAGCAGCCTTGCCTGGGTGATGGAGCAGGATGAAAGGAATGGGGAGCAGGGATCTTGGGAACCAGGCTGGTCTGACAGGTCCTTCTCTATGAGTTCAAGCCCTTATTCACTTTTACCTTGATTGGTGTTTTGGTGAAATTATTAACTTAATGATTTATTTAGTGGTGTGCCCTCACCTCTCTAGGCCTTCAAAGAAACCAGGTTTGTAACTTGAATAGATAAGAAGAAGGTGGTGGGAGTGAGGTCCAGGTGAGGGAGGCAGCCAAGCGGAGTAGGGGGCTGCTCTGCAGAGGAGGACAGCCACCCAGATCCCGAGCTTGAGAGCATCACTCGGATGAAAGTCATTGCTCACCCTGGGGCAGAAGCCCTTGGTTCTTTCCCCTGATTTATGTTGTCCCCTGGGGAGAGGATCAGTGACTAGGCTGGCAGAGTCTGAGACTCAGGGGTTGTCAGGGGAGCACTGCTCCTAAATAGGGGATGCTGGGGAGGCACTGCCTGTCTGGAGACGTCCTAACAGGCCAGCGTTGACCTTCCTACAGAGCTGCCTTCAGGACTTTAGGTTAAGGATGGGTGGTACTCTTAGATGTTGGCTGGAGTCATGTGTGTGTGTGTGTGTGTGTGTGTGTGTGTGTGTGTGTGTGTGTGTGNTTTTCTGAACTCAGCTTTGAGATATAAAGAAGAAAGTGAAGTCGTTCAGTCATGTCTGACTCTTTGCGACCCCATGGACTGTAGCTTACCAGACTTCTCTGTCCATGGGATTTTCCAGGCAAGAATACTGGAGTGGGTTATCATTTCCTTCTCCAGGGGATCTTCCAGACCCAGGGACATTTTACCCTCTAAGCCACCAGGGAAGTCCTTGAGATATAAGGGCCTCATTAAAGGGCAGGTAATTGGCCCTCTCTCCACAATGCTACACATTGGTTATTGATTTCTTGGGATGAGAGCAACTGTGCTCCTTTGCTGCCTCACCAGTAGACCATCTTTTTTAGTACTATAACTGATAGTTCCCAAGGTTCTTAATCCTTACATATTATGAGAAGGAATTACATAGGTTTTAAGAAGTAGAATGCAGTGGTGTGCAGCAGAGACTGGAGCAGTCCACACAGGGCTGCAGATTTCTTTTAAGGCATCTGGTCCCACCAAATCAAAACAGCTTAACTTGTCCCAGACTTGTGATTTTCAAACTATTACTATGGGAATTTTTAGAATAAGCAAAAGAACACTTTCAACCTTTCAAAATGAGGCAGAAATACAAATTTTCATTTGGAATTCTCTAATTTCTCTGAGGCATAAACAAAACATTTCTGTGAGCCAAGATTTGCCATGGGCCATTAATTAATTACCAATAAATCATGTTGCTGCTTATATATAAATTATAGAACAAAAGAAAAGATGTATTTGAGTCTGCAAACATTTCAAAATGCCATATTCTGTATTTCTTTCATAGATCAATTTCTATATCCACTCTTCATTTCTATAATGTCAATTGTCTTCATTCTTCTANATACATACATACATAATATATAAAGAAAGTGTAAGTGTTAGTTGCTCTATTGTGTCCAACTCTTTGCTACCCATGCACTGTAGCCTGCAAGGTTCCTCTGTCCATGGAATTCTCCAAGCAAGAATATATATACAATATACACGTGATTAAAAAAAGTTTATTTTCTACCAAATGTATGGTATGCATATAAAAGGATTGTTGTTCAGTTGCTAAGTCATGTCTGACTCTTTGCAACCCTGTGAACTGCAGCACGCCAGGATTTCCTGTTCTTCACCATCTCCCTGAGCTTGTTCAAACTCATGTCCATTAAGTCAATGATGCCATCCAACCATCTCATCCTCTGTCGCCCCCTTCTCCTCTTAACCCTCAGTCTCTCCCAGCATCATTCTCTACACAGATTGGATCATATATTACATATCATTCTGTACTTTTTTTTTTCCATTTAATAATATATTTTGGACATATTTCCATTTCACCATATGTAGATTTCCCTTATTGTTTTGAAGGGCTCTCTGTTCTCTTGCATTGATTTCCCATTGTTTACTCAGACAGTCCCTGTTATTTAGGTTGATTCAGGTTTTTTGTTGTTAGGAGCAGAGACAATGCCTCAGTGGGCATCCATATATACTTATATGATCTTTTGTTGTTTTTTCAGGAGTAGAATTACTGGATCAAAGAGTACATGTGTATTTGAAATGTAGGAATTGTCTTAGTGCTTCCTTTGTGGAAGAACCTAGGAAAACCACTTTAAGGTGCAGAACTGAGTAACACTGGAAATTCACACAGTGTTTAAGAGGAGTGGCTGCTGATCTCCAGATAGCTATTTGCCAAGCTGAGACTGTGGATCTGGAAGTGCCAGAACTTCGGATTTTTAAGAGAAACGAAAACCCTAAATTTACATATAAAATGTTCAGATTATTAAATGACAGCTCACATTAAACATGTGTCAGCTAAACAAAATATGTTTATGGGCTATGTACTTATGATACAGACTGCTGCCACTGCTGCTGAGTNCTTCGGATTTTTAAGAGAAACGAAAACCCTAAATTTACATATAAAATGTTCAGATTATTAAATGACAGCTCACATTAAACATGTGTCAGCTAAACAAAATATGTTTATGGGCTATGTACTTATGATACAGACTGCTGCCACTGCTGCTGAGTTGCTTCAGTCATGTCTGACTCTGTGCAACCCCATAGACGGCAGCCCACCAGGCTCCTCTGTCCCTGGGATTGTCCAGGCAAGAACACTGGATTGGGTTGGCATTTCCTTCTCCAATGCATGCATGCATGCTAAGTTGCTTCAGCTGTGTCCGACTCTGTGTGACCCCATGGACAGCAGCCCACCAGGCTCCTCTGTCCACGGGATTCTCCAGACAAGAATACAGACTACTACTACTCAATATTATTGTTACCTTGTTCAATAGGATTGAAAATGAACTAACTGTGAGTTTAGAAAGTAGAAGTAGAAAGCTAGTGGTGGGTGTATCTATTGCTTATTTTCTTTTTCATGCAGGATAAAATTGGCACAAATTTTAGTAAAATGGAGGATTTTAGTTTTTTGAGAGAAAAACAAATTCCACCTGCTAAGGAATAAGGAACCCTAGATATTTTTGCATGAGGACGATTTAGAAACTCAAGCAAGGCATTAAGGAAAATTGAACATTATGTTTTTCCTTGAGCAGCAATAGCGTGAAAAACCTAGGAACGTCTGTACTTGGAATTCTCTGAAAGTTGAAGAGTAATTTCAAAACAGTGTGTGTATCACCTACATTCCCTTACTGAATCTGGAGCTGGTTGGAGAAGGGCTATGAGTATAGTTAAGACTAAATTTGCAGTGTTGTCCCAAAGTGGAAAAAAAATCAGAAAAGGGGATATATAGGAGGACAAATAATGAAACATGGCCTGAATTTAAAGTTACTTGCAGTGTCAGAAAATAAAATAGTAACACTATTTAATTCTAACACAATCCACTTTCATTTATACAAGCCTACAAAAGCTTGAAGACAGCAGAAGAACTGACACATTTACAGACCTCCAAGTAGTGGAAAAATTTTGCTCTTGTCTTTAATTTTGGAAAATATTTTATGCTTAACTAAGAAATAATAGGGATTTCCCTGGCAGTCCAGTGTGTTTTGAATGGAGGGGGAGTGCGTGTTCAATCCCTGGTTGGGGAACTAACACTCCACATTCCAAACCACCAAAAAATTTTTTTAAAATAGTAAACAACCACAGAATCATGTCAGTAAATCATTGTCCTATGTTCATTCTCATTAACCTAGCTGTATACTTCATACAACACTTTGTATTCTAGGGGGCCTAATAATGGTTAATGAAATATCATTGCACCTTATTTGTTTTGTATAAATAATTCTAGTCATACTGACCGACCCTGCCCTCCAAGATAAATAATGAAAACTGTGGCAAGCACTGTTCAGCTCCTTGACATACATTAAGTCCTCTACACAACCGCTGTGAGGTGGATGCCATTATTATTTCTTTTTGAATCAACTTGTTCAAGGCCACACCATTGAAATATGGAGCCAGGATCTGAATCTGGACTTTGTGAATCTAGAGACATAAAATGTAATGAGCACCATGATTCAAGTTGTAAGAGAGGACTAGATATTGTCTGTGAGTCCATGAAGATTTCAAAATGCATGGGCGGAATCTATCCAAAGTCTATTTCTGTGACTTTTTGAAACCAGTGATGTGAAAAGCGGGCTCCCATCAGTGGGATGAGAACTGTGTTTGGTTTGGGGATTGTGACCGAAGTTCAGAAAGTGGTCCCTGTCAAAATCCCCTTTCGCACATTATGGATCTACGCGCTGGTTAAGACTGGTTAAGTACAGCTGGTTAAGACTCCAACCAAGTGTTTTGGTTTTATTAGTTCCAAGATTCTTCATCGTGTTTCTTCTTAGCCCTTCGTTGTGTAGTGTTCTCTTGTCTTGTTATTTGGTGCCTCTTGCGATGGTTCAGTAATAGATCTTATAGGAATTTGTGCATGGCTTTAAGATTTTTACTCTGTTAAAAAAATACTTACATTTTTTATTAAGAATGTGAGTGCTAAAAATCGAACCGTTCTCATAAACACAATTAAGGACTATTTTGGTTCAAAATAGGTAATGTTTATTTGGCACAATTGATGATAGAAATGCTAGGCTTGTTTTTAAATCTGTTAAATAATTATGTGCTCTGAAATGTACCTTGTTCTGATGATGAGCTTCTATCACTGAGTGAAGTAGTGTTTATGTACTGGCAGGAGCCATGTGAACACCAGATGCTATGTGGCTCAAGGGATCCTGTGAAAACTCGAAAATCTCCCTCTGCTGAGCCCATCCAGGGAATGGGCTTATGTTATTGTTCTTCAAAACTTTACAGGCAAAAACATAAAGTGTTCCTGTTTACAATTTGTTTGTTCTTCCTGTGTGTCAGGACTCCCTGCTGGCAGAGTGTTGCCAGGCATTGTAAACAGTTCCTATATAATGTTTAAAAGAGTGACAGGTGTTCGCAGGTGTTTGTTTGCAACGTCTGAACTATACGCTCAGCCTGTCATATCCCTGGTACTGAAAGAAAGGACAAAAGAGAGTTAAGTGGAATGTCTGGTCGGAGGAAGTGAGGAGGTGGAGAGAGGGTTGAGTTGATTGGGTACCAGCCACATTTCTTGGAAGCGCTTGGAGGCGGGATGTTCTGGTTGGGCTCTGCATGACTCCCTCCAAGTCTTCACTTGCTGGGTGGGGCTTGCTCTGGTCAGACCTCTGACTTCTCTGCAAGTGGGTGAACACTGGCTACAGTTGGCGATAGGACTATAAGTTTTAAGTCAAGTGTCAAGGAGCAAAATGACAGTGGAAAATGGAAGTGATTCTCTAGATAATTCTGGGCTTCTCAAAAAGGCCTCTTTGTTTAGGATGCAGATGATCCAGATTGTTGAATGTAAGCATTCTTTTTTTTTTTTTTAACTTTTTATTTTGTATTAGGGTATAGCCGATTAATGAACGATGTTGGTAGTTTCAGGTGAACAGTGAAAGGACTCAGCCATACATATGCATGTATCCATTCTCCCCCAAACTCCTCTCCCATCCAGGCATGCAAGCATTCTTTGTTTGACTTTGCTAGTGATTGTTTGGGTTAGAGGGGGAGAGAATAAAAACACTCATTAGGATCTGAGAATCAAGTTGTCTTACCCTCTGTGTTCTAGTTAATAATATTTATGGGGGTTCATGCTGGGTGCTAAGCAGAAGCTCCCTTCTTAATGTGTGTGCTCCAGTAACCCTATGAAGAAGGGGCTTTGACACATAAGATCAGAGACTTTGACCATCTGTCCAAGGCATTGAGAGTGGTGCAGTTGGGATCATAGTTCAGTCTGTGTGTATGACCTGAAAGTCTCTATGAACAGAAACACTTGCTGCCATCTCTCTCTTGAGCTTAGAAAGAGCTTCAGTGGAATCTGTTTGGTCAAAGACAAAGTGAATGGGTGTTAATCAAATGGGTGTTGAAGTGAAGTGAAGTCGCTCAGTCGTGTCCGACTCTTTGCGACCCCACAGACTGTAGCCTACCAGGCTCCTCCGTCCATGGGATTTTCCAGGCAAGAGTACTGGAGTGGGCTGCCATTTCCTTCTCCAGGGCATTTTCCCAACCCAGGGATCAAACCCAGGTCTCCTGCATTGCAGGCAGATGCTTTACCATCTGAGCCACCAGGGAAGCCAAATGGGTGTTGACTTCCTGCCAAAGTAGCTGCCCTGGGCTGTGTATTTGTCAGCTGTATTTCTCACCCTGCACCAGCTGAATCACAGAGTGGATGATGTTGGTATTTGTTTAGTATCAGCCTCTCTGGTGGCTCAGACAGTAAACAATTTGCCTGCAGTGTGTCAGACCTGGGTTTGATCCCTAGGTCAGGAAGATCTCCTGGAGAAGGGAATGGGAACCCACTCCAGTATTCTTGCCTGGAGAATCCCATGGACAGAGGAGCCTCGTGGGCTACAGTCTGTGGCATCACAAAGAGTTGGGCACGACTGAGAAACTAACAAAACAGCAAATCTCTGGTGTGCAGTGCATGCAACAGCCTCCAGTGCTGCCGCCTGGGAAACTTTAACACCTCGGGCACCATTCTGGGTACAAAAGATCTTCTGGGCTCCACCGAAGACATTGTCTGTCTGTCTGTAATGTTCTTTTCTATTCTTTGCCTACCCCTGACTTAAAAAAATCTAAGCATTTTGGATATTAGCATTAAGGTGATACGTGTTTCTTAGCAAGTAGGTAGCACATCAAAACTCTGTGTAAGCCAACAGAGTTGAGACAGAAAATGAAGCAGGCAAAGGGAAAATCATTGTAGATATTCAGTAGGATGTGAGGTGGTGAAAGGCATGCGATTTGGAATTAGATAGTTGGGGATGAGAGGCATACCTCTGCCATGTGCTGAGATGACACTGAATAGTTAGTTATGTGACCTCAGGGAGTTCTTACTGTTTATTGTCCAATCTGGGACACAATCGCAAGGTCTTAACTAAGAGGACGGGGGAGGATTTCTCTGGTGGTCCAGTGGTTAAGACTCTGCTTCCCGTGGAGGAACTGAGGGTCGATCTCAGGTCGGGAAACTTAAGATCCAGTGTGCTGCGTGCCGTGGTCAAAAAATTTTTTTAAAAAAGAAGAAGAAGAAAGAGGTTTCCTAATATTGAATATGCACAGGCATGTGTGCTTAGTCATGTCTGACTCTTTGTGACTTCACGGAATATAGCCTACCAGGCTCCTCAGTCCATGCAATTTTCCAGGCAAGAATACTGAAGTGGGTTGCCATTTCCTACTCCAGGGGGGACTTCCCAACCCAGGGATCAAACTCGTGTCTCTTGAGTCTCCTACTCTGGCAGGTGGATTCTTTACCACTGAGCCACCAAGTATGTCAGGCCAAAGATAGAAATGGAAACTGCTCTAGATAAGCTGGGATGTATGATCACCTTTTAAAAAAATTGTGGTAAAATATAAATAACATAAAAATTGCCATTTTAACCATAATTAAATGTCAGTTCAGTGGCAACTAAGTACATTCACATTTTTGGGCAGCCATCATCACCATCACCCCCAGGACTTTTCATCTTCCCAAACTAGAACTCCATATCCCTTACACGATAACTCCCTCCTACCCTTTTGCAGCCCCTGAAACCTACCTTTCTACTTTCTGTCTCTATGAATGAGACTGTACTAGGTGTATTAAGGGAATCACACAACATTCGTCTTTTTGTGACTGGCTGACTTCACTTAGCCTAAGGTCCTCAAAGTTCATCCATGTTGTAACATGTGTTAGAATTTCCTTCCTTTTTAAAACTGAATAACATTCTATTGTATGTATAGAATACACATGGACTGTAGCCTACTACACTCCTCCATCCATGGGATTTTCCAGGCAAGAGTACTGGAGTGGGTTTCCATTTTCTTCACCAGAGGATCTTCCTGAACCAGGGATCGAACCCAGGTCTCCTGCATTGTAGGCAGATGCTTTACCATCTGAGCCACCACAGAAGTCCTATTGTATGTATAAACCACACTTGTTTGTTCATTCTTCTGTCACAGGCATTTGGGTTGCTTCCAACTTTTGGTCAATGTGAGTAATGCTGCTATGAACGTGGTTATGCAAATATTTGCTTGAGTCCCTGATTTAAATTCTTTTCGGTGCATACCCAGAAGTGGAATTATTGGATCATACCTTAATTCTATGTTTAATTTTTGATGAATCACCATACTCTTTCACAGTGTCTGTACCATTTTACTTTCTCAATAGCAAAGCATGAGAGTTCTAATTTATCCACAGCCTCACCAACACTTGTTAGTAAGATCACCTTTCTTAACCTCCACACTGATCAGTGAAACAGCTGATGACTTCAGATTGATCAGTTTTCACATCCAGATAGAGACAGTTGCAGCTGTGGACCACTCACCACCACTGAATATTAGCATTAGGGTTATAAACCCAGAAGAAACTGATGTCTTAGCAGAGCCTCCTTCTGAGCCACTTGTCCATGGAAGAGAAATAGAGAGATCAGAAGACTGGGAGAGCTCTTTGTATGTGAATTTAGTTCTGTTTTTTTTTACTGAGCATCCACATGCTAACGTGTAATGGCCAGGCCCTCTTTCTATTTCTGTTCCTTAGATTGTCCTTATTGGCCTCCTTTCCTTAGAGCTCCAGAAAGGTAGTAGATAATACACCTTGGGAATTCTGACAGGTCAGTGACAGAGAAGATGGACAATGCTTTGGGGACCTCCAGGAAGATTCAGTGCCTGGAGAAGGGCAGGGAGCTGTCATCTCTTTCCATTATTAGAACTTCACTGTTGCAGTAACAAGTGGCTGCATTTTGGGGTTTCCTAAATTACCGTGCTTGTGCTGGTCAATTTCCAGAAGGCAGACCACATGTTTATTGGTGCTCATGTGCAGGATCATTTGATGATAAGAACTATATCTCTTCGTTAGTTTTTCTACAACTTGCATAAAGCAATTAGGCCTGAGAAGAAACAGAAACCATAAAGCTGACTTCAGTGCGGTTCAGTCGCTCAGTC
>SJYV01053309.1:0-14426 GCA_006410875.1 Neotragus pygmaeus
CACGTGCCACTGTGGTGGGAGAGAATCTTCGGGGTGACTGTCGAGGCGGCTCAGGGTCACAAGGTTACGATGGAGTGGACAGAGACATATGGGGTTCTCGTGGAACAAGTGGTGCGACCCCCGGAGTTCCTCTGGACACTCCAGTGGAGTGCGCCTCCTCTTGATATGCCACAGGACTGGCAGGAATCCTTCCCTGACGAATCAGTGAAAGGAACCCTGGTCTTGAACGGAGCTGGGGGACATGTGGCTCCACTTGAGTTGTGGTGGGACCTCGGTATTCCTCTCGAGTGGAGACGTGAGCGTGAGCATATTCTGGAGTCACTGCAAGGGTGTGAAGGAACCCGTCGAGGTTCATGAGGGATGGGGTGACTTCCCGTGACGTGCCACAAAGGACAAGGGCCACATTTCGCCTGGAGGGGAGATCCTCCTGGTGTTTCTCACGTTGCGGCAGGTTTCTCTCGACTTACCAAGGGGACCCCAGGGACACCACCCTGTGCCCTACGGAAAGGCCAGACTCCACGGGAGTTTTCAGGGGCCTCTGGGGATTTCTTGGCAGTCGGGTCCTGGTCCTAAGTACTTGTCTGGAGCCTGAGGATACCCTCCACTGCTTACTTGGACCGTGGAGTTTCTCTGGAGGCTCACCAATGGTGCCATGTCTCCTCTCCAGTGGAGATGTACATGTCTGCTTTCGTCCCGAGCTGCAGCCGCAGGGTCAGTCTTGCCATCGAGGTGACACAGGGGTCTGGGGCTTCCCCTCAAGGCTTTCCCACAAGGTTGAAACCCGTGCCACCCTGGTGGGAGCCAATCTTCGGGGTGACAGTCGAGGTGGTGCAGGGCCACCAGGTTCCTCTGGAAAGAACAGAGACTTCTCAGGGTATCGTGGATCATGTGGCTTGAACTTCGGAGTTCCTCTGGACATTCCTGTGGCAAGCACGTCCTCTTGACATGGGAAGGGACAGTCGGGAACCCTTCCCTGACGAGGCAGGGAAAGAAGCCTGATCTCGAGCTGAGCAGGGGTAATGGGGGTCCTCTTGAATTGTGGCGGGACCCTCGGTGTTCCTCTCTCGTGGAGACCTGTATGTCGGGATATTCTTGAGTCGCTACAAGTGTGTGAAGGAACCCGTCGAGGTTCATGAGGGATGGGGTGACTTCCCACGAGGTGTTGCAGAGGAAAAAGGCCTTATCTGACCTGGAGGGGAGATCCTTCTGGTTTTCTTCGAGTTACAGCAGGTTCCTCTCGACTTATGACGGGGACCCCAGGGACTCGCTCCTGGACCCTCCGGAAAGGCCAGGCTCCACGCGATTTGCCAGGGGCCTCTGGGGATTCCTTGGCAGTCAGTTCCAGCACCTAAGTCCTCGTCTATCACCTGTGGATTCCTCTCCAATGCAGACGTGGACCGTGGGATTCCTCTGGAGGCTCCTCAGGGGAGTCAGGTCTCTTCTTGAGTGGAGACGTGCACATCCGCTTTCCTCCCGAACTGTAGCTGCAGGGTCAGGCTTCCTGTTGAGGTGACACAGGGGTCTGGGGCTTCCCCTCGAGGCATTCCCACACGGTTGAAACACGTGTCAATGTGGTGGGAGCCAATCCTGGGGGTAAGAGTTGAGGCAGCTCAGGGCCACCAGATTCCGATGGAGTGGACAGAGACATCTCGGGGTCTCATAGAACAGGTGGCATAACCCCTGGAGTTCCTCTGGACACTCCTGTGGAGAGTACTTCTTCTTGAGTTGCGATGGGATGGTTGGGAATCCATCCCGGAAGAAGCAGAGAAAGGAAGCCTGATTTCATTTGGAGAAGGGGAACACGGGCTTACTCTTGAGTTGTGGGGGTACCCTCGATGTTCCTCTTGAGTGGAGACGTGAATGGCCGGCTATTCTTGAGTCACTGCAAGGGTGTGAAGGAACCCGTCGAGGTTCATGAGGGAAGGGGTGACTTTCCATGATGTACTGCAAAGGACAAGGGCCTCATCTCGCTTGGAGGGGAGATGCTCCTGGTTTTTCTCGAGTTACTGCAGGTTTCTCTCGAGTTATGACATGGACCCCAGGGGCTCGCCCTTGAGTCATCTGGAAAGGCCAGGCTCCACGCGAGTTTCCAGGGGCCTCTGGGCATTCCTTGGCAGTCGGTTCCGGCTCCTAAGTCCTCGTCTGGCACCTGAGGATTCCTCTCATCTGCAGATGTGGACCGTGGGGTTCCTCTGGAAGCTCCCCAATGGAGTCAGGTCTCGTCTCGAGTGGAGACGTCCACCTCTGCTTTCCTCCCAAGCTGTAGCTGCAGGGTCAAGCTTCCCGTGGAGGTGATCCAGGGGTCTGGGGCTTCCCCTCGAGGCTTTCCCACAGGGTTGAAACACGTGCCAACGTGGTGGGAGCCAATCCTCAGGGTGACAGTCAATGCGGCGGAGGGACACCAGGTCCCGTTGGAGTGGACAGAGACATCTGGGGGTCTCGGGGAACAGGTGGCGTGACCCCCGAGATCCTCTGGACACTCCTGTGGAGAGCACCTCCTCTTGCGATGTGATGGGATGGTCGGGAATCCATCCCTGAAGAAGCAGGGAAAGGAAGTCTGATTTGGTGCGGAGCAGGGGGACATGGAGTTCCTCTTGATTTGTGGAGGGACCCTCGATGTTTCTCTTGAGTGGAGACGTATATGTCTGACTATTCTTGAGTCACAGAAAGGGTGTGAAGTAACCCTTCGAAGTTCATTAGGGGTGGGGTGACTTCCCATGAGGTGCTGCAGAGGACAAGGGCCTCATTTCGCCTGGAGGGGAGATCCTCCTGTATTTTCTCGAGTTGCAGCAGGTTTCTCTCGACTTACGAGGAGGAACCCAGGGACCCACCCCTGTGCCCTCTGGAAAGGACAGGCTCCACGAGAGTTGCCAGGGGCCTCTAGGGATGCCTTGGCAGTCGGGGCCTGCTCCTAAGTCCTTGTCTGGAGCCTGAGGATTCCCTCCACTGCTTACTTGGACTGTAGGTTTTCTCTGGAGACTCCCCAATGGAGTCAGGTCTCGTCTCCATTGGAGACATGCACGTGCACATTCCTCCCGAGCTATAGGCACAGGGTCAGGCTTCCCGTCGGGGTGACAGAGGGGTCTGGGGCTTCCCCTCGAGGCCACTGGATTGAAACACGTGCCACAGTGGTGGGATCCAATCTTCGGGGTGACAGTTGAGATGGTGCAGGGCCACCAGGTTCCTCTGGAATGGACAGAGACATCTGGGGGTATCGTGGATCATGTGGCTCAACCCCAGGAGTTCCTCTGGACATTCCTGTGGCAAGCGTCTCCTCTTGACATGGGACGGGACCTTTGGGAACTCTTCCCCGATGAAGTCTGGAAAGGAAGCCTGATCTCGAGCTGAGCAGGGGGATTCAGGGGTCATCTTGAGTAGTGGCGTGACCCTCGGGGTACCTCTTGCGTGGAGACCTGTAGGTCGGTACATTCTTCAGTTCCTGTAAGCGTGTGAAGGAACCCGTCGAGGTTTTTGAGCGATGGGGTGACTTCCCACGAGGTGTTGCAGAGGAAAAAGGCCTCATCTCGCCTGGAGGGGAGATCCTCCTGGTTGTTCTCGTGTTCCAGCAGGTTCCTCTCCACTTACGACGGAGACCCAGGGACCCGCTCCTGGGCCCTCTGGAAGGGCCAGGATCCATGCGAGTTGACAGGGGCCTCTAGGGATTCCTTGGCAGTCTATTGTGCTCCTAAGTCCTCATCTGACACCTGATGATTTCTCTCCACTTCAGACGTGGACCGTGGGGTTCCTTGGAGGCTCCCCAGGGGAGTCAGGTCTCATCTGAGTGGAAACGTGCACCTCCGCTTTCCTCCGGAGATGTAGCTGCAGGGTCAGGGTTCCTGTCGAGGTGACACAGGGGTCTATGGGCTTCCCCTAGAGGCCTTCCCACAGGCTTGAAACACGTGCCAACGTGGTGGGAGCCAATCCTCGGGGGACATTCGAGGCGGCACAGGGCCACCAGGTTCTGATGGATTGAACAGAGACATTTGGATGTCTCGGGCAACAGGTGGCACGACCCCCGGAGTTCCTCTGGACACTCCTGTGGAGAACACCTCCTCTTGAGATGTGATGGGGCGGTTGGGAATCCATCCCTGAAGAAGGAGGGAAAGGAAGCCGGATTTGGTGCGGAGTAGGGGGAAACGGGGTTCCTCTTGATTTGTGGGGAGAACCTCGATGTTTCTTTTGAGTGGAGATGTGCATGTCAGGCTATTCTTGAATCACTGCAAGGGTGTTAAGGAACCTGTAGAGGTTCGTGAGGAATGGGGTGACTTCCCGTGTGGTGCCACAGAGGACAAGGGCCTTATCTCGCCTGGAGGGGAGATCCTCCTGGTTTTCCTCTAGTTGCAGCAGGTTCCTCTCGAGTTACGACGTGGACCCCGGGACCCAATCCCTGAGGCCTCCAGAAAGGTCAGAGTCCAAGCCAGTTGCCAGTGGCCTCTGGGGATTTCGTGGCAGTCAGGGCCTGCTCCTAAGTCCTCGTCTGGAGCCTGAGGATTTCCTCCACTGCTTACTTGGACAGTGGGTTTTCCCTAGAGTCTCCCAGTGGAGTCAGATCTCGTCTCCAGTGGTAACGTGCACGTCGGCTTTCCTCCCGAGCTGTCACCGCAGGGTCAGGCTTCCCATCGAGGAGACACAGGGGTCTGGGGCTTCCCATCGAGGCTTTCCCACAGGGTTGAAACACGTGCCACCGTGGTGGGAGCCAATTTTCGGGGTGACAGTTGAGGTGGTACAGGGCCACCAGGTTCCTCTGGAATGGAGAGAGATATCTGGGGGTGTCATGGATCACGTGGCTCGACCCCCGGAGTTCCTCTGGACATTCCTGTGGCAAGTGACTCCTTTTGACATGCGACGGGACCGTCAGGAACCCTTCCCTGATGACACCGGGAATGGAAGACTGATCTCGAGCTGAGCATGGGGACACAGGGGTCCTCTTGAGTTGTGGCGGGAGCCTCAATGTTCCCCTCGCGTGGAGACTTGTATGTTGGGATATTCTTGAGTTGCTACAAGGGTGTGAAGGAATGTGTCGAGGTTCATGAGGGATGGGGTGACTTCCTGCGAGGTGCTGCAGAGGAAAAAGTCCTCACTTCTCCTGGAGAGGAGATTCTCCTGGTTTTCTCGAGTTATGGCAGGTTCCTCTCGACTTACAATGGGCACCCCAGGGACCCACTCCTGGGGCCTCCAGAAAGGCCAGGCTCCACGTGAGTTTCCACGGGCCTCTGGGGATTCCTTGGCAGTCGGTTTAGACTCCTAAGTCCCCATCTGACACAGGAGGATTCCTCTCCACTGCAGACGTGGACCGTGGGGATCCTCTGGAGGCTCCCCATGGGAGTCAGGTCTTGTCTTGAGTGGAGACTTGCCCCTCCGCTTTCCTCCTGAGCTGTACCTGCAGGGTCATGCTTCCTGATGAGGTGACACAGGGGTCTTGGGCTTCCCCTTGAGGCTTTCCCACAGGCTTGAAACACGTCCCAACGTGGTGGAAGCCAATCATTGGGGTGACAGTCGAGGCGGCGCAGGGCCACCAGATTCTGATGGAGTGGACAGAGACATCTGGGGGTATCGTGGAACAGGTGGCATGACCCCCGGTGTTCCTCTGGACACTCCTGTGGAGAGCACCTCCTCTTGAGATACCATGGGATGGTCGGGAATCCATCCCTGAAGAAGCAGGGAAAGGAAACCTGATTTGGTGCGGAGCAGGGGGACACGAGGTACATCTTGAGTTGTGGGGGGACCCTCGATGTTCCTTTTGACTGGAGACGTGTATGTCGGGCTATTCTTGAGTCACTGCAAGGGTGTTAAGGAACCTGTCGAGGTTCATGAGGGATGGGGTGGCTTTCCATGAGGTGCCACAGAGGACAAGGGCCTCATCTCTCTTGGAGGGGATAGCCTCCTGGTTTTCCTCTAGTTGTGGCAGGTTCCTCTCGAGTTACAACGTGGACCCCAGGGACCCGCCCCTGAGGCCTCTGGAAAGACCAGGCTCCACGCGAGTTGCCACAGGCATCTGGGGATTCCTTGAAAGTCAGTTCCGGCTCCTAAAGCCTCATCTGGCATCTGAGGATTCCTCTCCAATTCAGACGTGGACCGTGGGGTTCCTGTCTAGGCTCCCCAGGGGAGTCAGGTCTCTTCTTGAGTGGAGACGTGCACATGCACTTTCCTCCCAAGCTGTAGCTGCAGGGTCAGGCGTTCCGTCGAGGTGACACAGGAGTCTATGGGCTTCCCCTAGAGTCTTTCCCACAGGGTTGAAACACGTGCCACCGTGGTGGGATCCAATCTTCAGGGTGGCTGTCGAGGCGGCACCAGACCACCAGGTTCTGATGGAGTGGGCAGAGACATCTGGGGGTATCCTGGAACAGGTGGCCCGACCCCAAGATTTCCGCTGGACACTCCTGTGGAGAGCTCCTCCTCTTGATATGCTACAGGACTGGTGGGAATCCTTCCCTGACGAACCAGTGAAAGGAACCCTGGTCTCGAATGGAGCAGGGGGACACGGGGCTCCTCTTGAGTTGTGGTGGGAACCTCGGTGTTCCTCTCGAGTGGAGACCTGAATGTCAGGATATTCTGGAGTCACTGCAAGGGTGTGAAGGAACCCGTCGAGGATAATGAGGGATGGGGTGACTTCCCGTGAGGTGTCACAGAGGACAAGGGCCTCATTTCGCCTGGAGGGAAGATCCTCCTGGCTTTTATCCAGTTGCAGCAGGTTTCTCTCGACTTATGACGGTGACCACATGGACCCTCTACTGTGCCCTCTGGAAAGGTCAGTCTCCACGTGATTTACCAGGCCCCTCTGGGGATTTCTTGGCAGTTGGGGCCTGCTCCTAAATCCTCATCTGGAGCCTGAGGATTGCCTCCACTTCTTACTTGGACCGTGGGGTTTCTCTGGAGGCTCCCCAATGGAGTCAGGTCTCGCCTCCAGTGGAGACATGCACGTCCACTTTCCTCTTGAGCTGTAGCCGCAGGGTCAGGCTTCCCATCAAGGTGACACAGGGGTCTGGGGCTTCCCCTCAAGGCTTTCCCACAGGGTTGAAACACGTGCCACCTTGGTGGGAGCCAATCTTCGGGGTGACATTCGAGGCGGTGCGGGGCCACCAGGTTCCTCTGGAATGGACAGAGACATTTGGGGTATCATAGATCACGTGGCTCGACCCCTGGAGTTCCTCTGGACATTCCTGTGGCAAGCGCCTCCTCTTGACTTGCGACTGGACAGTCGAGAATCCTTCCACGACTAAGCTGGGAAAGGAAGCCTGATCTCGAGCTGAGCAGGGGGATACGGGGGTCATCTTGAGTTCTGGTGGGAGCCTCAGTGTTCCTCTCAAATGGAGACCTTTATGTCAGAATATTCTTGAGTCACTGCAAGGGTGTCAAGAAACCGGTCGAGGTTCATGAGTGATGGGGTGACTTTCCACGAGGTGCTGAAGAGGCAAAAGGCCTCATTTCGCCTGGAAGGGAGATTCTCCTGGTTTTTCTCGAGTTACAGCAGGTTCCTCTCGATATACGATGGGACCCCAGGGACCCACTCCTGGTGCCTCCGGAAAGGCCAGGCTCCACGCGAGTTGCCAGGGACCTCTGGGGATTCCGTGGCAGTCAGTTCAGGCTCCTACGTCCTCGAATGACACCTAAGGATTCCTCTCCACTGCAGACATGGACCGTGGGGATCTTCTGGAGGCCCCCCAGGGGAGTCAGGTCTTGTCTTGAGTGGAGATGTGCCCCTCTGCTTTCCTCTCGAGCTGTAGCTGCAGGGTCAGGCTTCCCTTCAAGGTGAGCCAGGGGTCTCGGGCTTCCCTCGAGGCTTTTCCACAGGGTTGAAACACGTGCCATCGTGGTGGGAGCCAATACTCGGGGTGACAGTCAAGGCGGCGCAGGGTCACCAGATTCCTCTGGAGTGGACAGAGACATCTGAGGGTCTCGTGGAACAGGTGGCGTGACCCCAGGATTTCCTCTGAACAGTCCTGTGGAGAACGCCTTCTCTTGAGATGCGACTGGACCGACGGGTAACCTTCCCCAACGAAGCAGGGAAATGAACCCTTATCTGGAGCGGAGCAGGGGGACACGGGGCTCCTCTTGAGTTGTGGCAGGACCCTCGGTGTTCCTCTCGAGTGGAGACGTGTATGTCGGGATATTCTTGAATCGTTGCAAGGGTGTGAAGGAACACGTCAAGGTTCATGAGGGATGGGGTGACTTTTCGTGAGATGCTGCAGAGGACAAGAGCCTCATCTTGCCTGGAGGGGAGATCCTCCTGGTTTTTATCGAGATGCAGCAGGTTCCACTGGAGTTACGATGGAGACCCCAGGGACCCGCCCCAGTTCCCTCTGGAATGGCCAGGCTCCACACGAGTTGCCAGGGGCCTCTGGATATTCCGTGGAGTTTGGGGCTGGCTCCTAAGTCCTCGTCTGTAGCCTGAGGATTCCTCTCCACTTCTGACGTGGAACGTGGGGTTCCTCTGGAGACTCCACAAGGAAGTCAGGTCTCATCTCCAGTGGAGACGTGCACGTCCGCTTTCCTCCAGAGCTGTAGCTTCAGGGTCAGGCTTCCCGTCGCGGTGACACAGGGGTCTGGGGCTTCCTTCGAGGCTTTCCCACTGGGTTGAAACATGTGCAATGTGGTGGGATCCAATCCTCAGGGTGACAGTCGAGGTGGCACAGGGCCACCAGGTTCCACTGGAGTAGACAGAGACATCTGGTGGTCTCATGGTACAGGTGGCGCGACCCAGGAGTACCTCTGGACTCTCCTGTGGAGAGCGCCTCCTCTTTAAATGTGACTGGCCCGTGGGGGACCCTTCCCCAACAAAGCAGGGAAATGAAAACTCATCTGCAGCTTATCAGGGGGACACGGGGCTCCTCTTCAGTTGTGGTGGAACCCTCGGTGTTCCTCTCGAGAGGAGGCGTGTATGTTGGGATATTCTTGAGTCGCTGCAAGGGTGTGAAGGAACCCCTCAAGGTTCATGAGGGATGGGGTGACTTCTGTTGAGATGCCACAGAGGAAAAGGGCCTCATCTCGCCTGGAGGGGAGATCCTCCTGGTTTTTCTCGAGTTGCAGCAGGTTCCTCTCAAGTTACGACAGGGACCCCAGGTACCTGCCCCTGTTCCCTACGGAAAGATGAGTCTCCACCCGAGTTCCCAGGGGCCTCTGGGTATCCCGTGGCATTCGGGGCTGGCTCCTAAGTCCTCGTCTAGAGCCTGAGGATTCATCTCCAATGCTGACGTGGACCGTGGGGTTCCTCTGGGTGCTCCACATGGGAGTCAGGTCTTGTCTCCAGTGCACATCTGCTTTCCTCCCGAGCTGTAGCCGCAGGGTCAGGCTTCCCATCGAGGAGACACAAGGAGTCTTGGGCTTCCCCTCGATGCTTTTCCAGTGGGTTGAAACACTGGCCTCCGTTATGGGAGCCAATCCTTCGGGTGAAAGTCAAGGTGGCGCAATGGGACCAGGTTCCTCTGGAGTGGACTGGGATATCTGGGGGATCGTGGAACAGGTGGCGCAACACCCGGAGTTCCTCTGGACACTACTGTGGAGAGCGCCTCCTCTTGAGATGGGATGGGACCGTGGGTAATCCTTCTCCGAAGAAGCAGGGAAAGGAACCCTCATCTGGAGTGGAGCAGGGGGACAGGGGCAACTCTTGAGTTCTGGCAGCACGATCGGTGTTCCTCTCGAGTGGAGACGTGTATGTTGGGATATTCTTGAGTCGCTGCAAGGGTGTAAAGGAACCCATCGAGGTTGGTGAGGAATGTGGTGACTTCCCACGAGATGCCACAGAAGACAAGGGCATCATCTCGCCTGGAGGGGAGATCCTCCTGGTTTTACTCGAGTTGCGGCAGGATCCTCTTGAATTACGATGGGGATCCCAGGAACCCGCTGCTGTGCCCTCATGAAAGGCCAGACTTCATGCGTGTCACCAGGGGCATCTGGCATTCCTTGGCATTCGGGGCCGGCTCCTAAGTCCTCGACTGGAGCTTGAGGATTCCTCTCCCCAGCTGACGTGGACTGTGGAGTTCCTCTGGAGGCTCGCCAGGGGAGTCAGGTCTCGTCTCGAGTGGAGACGTGCACCTCCGCTTTCCTCCCTAGCTGTAGCCGCAGGGTCAGTCTTCGCGTTGAGGTGACACAGAGGTCTGGGGCTTCCCCTCGAGGCTTTGCCACAAGGTTGAAACACATGCCACCGTGGTGGGAGCCAATCCTCGAAGTGACAGTCGTGGCAGCGCAGGGCCACCAGGTTCCTCTGGAGTGGACAGAGACATCTGGGGGTCTCGTGGAACAGGTGATGAGACCTCCTGATTTCCCTGGACAGTCCTGTGGAGAGCGCCTCCTCTTGAGATGCGACAGGATCGTGGGGAATCCTTCCCTGACAAAGCAGGGAGTGGAACCCTCATCTGGAGTGAAAAAGGGCTTCACGGGGTTCCTCTTGAGTTGTGGCGGGAACCTCGGTGTTCCTCTCGAGTGGAGACGTGTATGTTGGGATATTCTTGAGTCGCTGCAAGGGTGTAAAGGAACCCATCGAGGTTGGTGAGGAATGTGGTGACTTCCCACGAGATGCCACAGAAGACAAGGGCATCATCTCGCCTGGAGGGGAGATCCTCCTGGTTTTACTCGAGTTGCGGCAGGATCCTCTTGAATTACGATGGGGATCCCAGGAACCCGCTGCTGTGCCCTCATGAAAGGCCAGACTTCATGCGTGTCACCAGGGGCATCTGGCATTCCTTGGCATTCGGGGCCGGCTCCTAAGTCCTCGACTGGAGCTTGAGGATTCCTCTCCCCAGCTGACGTGGACTGTGGAGTTCCTCTGGAGGCTCGCCAGGGGAGTCAGGTCTCGTCTCGAGTGGAGACGTGCACCTCCGCTTTCCTCCCTAGCTGTAGCCGCAGGGTCAGTCTTCGCGTTGAGGTGACACAGAGGTCTGGGGCTTCCCCTCGAGGCTTTGCCACAAGGTTGAAACACATGCCACCGTGGTGGGAGCCAATCCTCGAAGTGACAGTCGTGGCAGCGCAGGGCCACCAGGTTCCTCTGGAGTGGACAGAGACATCTGGGGGTCTCGTGGAACAGGTGATGAGACCTCCTGATTTCCCTGGACAGTCCTGTGGAGAGCGCCTCCTCTTGAGATGCGACAGGATCGTGGGGAATCCTTCCCTGACAAAGCAGGGAGTGGAACCCTCATCTGGAGTGAAAAAGGGCTTCACGGGGTTCCTCTTGAGTTGTGGCGGGAACCTCGGTGTTCCTCTCGAGTGGAGACGTGTATGTTGGGATATTCTTGAGTCGCTACAAGGGTGTGAAGAAACCAGACAAGGTTCATGATGGATGGGGTGATTTCCCGAGAGATGCTGCAGAGGACAAGGGCCTCATCTCGCCTGGAGGGGAGATCCTCCTGGTTTTTCTCAAGATGCGGCAGATTCCTCTCGAGTTAGGACCGGGACCCCAGAGACCCGCTCCTGTGCCCTCCCAAAAGGGCAGGCTCCATGCGAGTTGCCAGGGGCCTCTGGGAATTCCTTGGCATTCGTGGCCGGCTCCTAAGTCCTCGTCTGGAGCCTGAGGATTCCTCTCTACTGCTGACATAGACCGTGGGGTTCCTCTGGAGGATCCCCAGGGGAGTCAGGTATCATCTCTAGTGAACATGTGAACATCCACTTTCCTCCCAAGCTGTAGCCACAGGGTCAGGCTTCCTGTCCTGGTGACACAGGGGTCTGGGGATTCCCCTCGAGGCTTTCCCACAAGGTTGAAACACGTGCCACCGTGGTGGGAGTCAATCTTCGGGGTGACAGTCTAGGAGGTGCAGGGCCACCAGGATCCTTTGGAGTGGACAGAGACATCTGGGGGTCTTGTGAAACAGGTGGCTCTACACACGAGAATCTCTGGTCACTCCTGTGGACAGCACCATCCACAGGAGAGGTGACTGGACTGTCGGGAATCCTTCTCCAATGAAGCAGGCGAAGGAATCCTCATCTGGAGCGGACCAGGGGGACACGGAACTCCTCTTGAGCTGTAGCTGGACACTCGGTGTTCCTCTCGAGTGGAGACATGTATGTCTGGATATTCTTGAGTAGCTACAAGGGTGTGAAGGATCCCCTAGAGGTTCATGAGGGATGGGCTGACTTCCCACGAGATGCCATGGAGGACAAGGGCCTCATCTCGCCTGGAGGGGAGATCCTCCTGGTTTTTCTCGAGTTGAGGCAGGTTCCTCTCGAGTTTCACGGGGACCCAAGGGACCCGCCCCTGTGCTCTCTGTAAAGGCCAGGCNTGCCATGGAGGACAAGGGCCTCATCTCGCCTGGAGGGGAGATCCTCCTGGTTTTTCTCGAGTTGAGGCAGGTTCCTCTCGAGTTTCACGGGGACCCAAGGGACCCGCCCCTGTGCTCTCTGTAAAGGCCAGGCCCCAGGCGAGGTGCCAGGGGCCTCTGGGGATTCCTTGGCATTCGGGGCCGGCTCCTAAGTCCTCGTCTGGAGCCTCAGAATTCCTCTCCACTGCTCACATGGACCGTGGGGTACCTCTGGAGGCTCCCCATGGGAGTCAGGTCTCTTCTCGATTGGAGACATGCACGTCCCCTTTCCTTCTGAGCTGTAGCCCCTGAGTCAGTTTTCCCGTTGAGGTGACACAGGGTTGTGGGGCTTCCCCTCGAGGCTTTCCCTCAGGATTGAAACACGTGCCACCGTGGTGGGTGACAATCCTCGGGGTGACAGTTGAGGCAGTGCAGGGCCACCAGGATCCTCAGGAGTGGACAGAGACCTCTGGGTGTCTGGTGGAACAGGTGGGGCGAACCCAGATTTCCTCTGGACACTCCTGTGGAGGGCGCCTCATCTTGAGATGAGACAGGACCGTGGGGAAGCAGGGAAAGGAACCCTGACGAAGCAGGGAAAGGAACCCTCACCTTGAGAAGAGCACGGGAACACGGGGCTCCTCTTGAGTTGTGGCAGGACCCTCGGGTTTCCTCTCGAGTGGTGACATGTATGTCGGGATATTCTTGAGTCACTGCAAGGGTGTGAAGGAACCGTCGAGGTTCATGAGGGATGGGGAAACTTCCTACGAGCTGCCACAGAGGACAAGGGCCAAATCTCAGCTGGAGGGGAAATCCTCCTTGTTTTTCTCGAGTTGTGGCAGGTTCCTCTCGAGTTACAACGGGGAACACAGAGACCAGGCCCTGTGCCCTCCCGAAAGGCCAGGCTCCACACGAGTTGCCAGGGGCTTCTGGGGATTCCTTGGCATTCGGGTCCTGCTCCTCAGTCCTCGTCTGAAGCCTGAGGATTCCTCTCCACTGCTGACGTGGACCGTGGGGTTCCTCTGGAGGATCCCCAGGGGAGTCAGGTCTCATCTCAAGTGGTGACGTGCACGTCTGCTTTCCTCCCGAGCTGTAGCCGCAGGGTGAGTCTTCCCAGCGAGGTGACACATGGGTCTGGGCTTCCCCTCGAGGATTTTCCACAGGGTTGAAAACGTGCAACCGTGGTGGGAGCCAATCCTCAGGGTGACAGCCAAGGCGGCACAGAGTCACCAGATTCCTCTGGAGTGGACAGAGACACCTGGGGGTTGCGTGGAACAGGTTGCATGACCCAGGAGTTCTTCTGGACACTCCTGTGGAGAGCGCCTCCTCTTGAAATGAGATGGGCCCATGGGGAATCATTCCCCGACGAAGCAGGGAAATGAACTCATCTGGAGCAGAGCAGGGGGACACGGGGCTCCTCTTGAGTTGTGGCAGGACCCTCTGTGTTCCTCTCGACTGGAGAAGTGTATGTCGGGATATTCTGAGGNCCCATGGGGAATCATTCCCCGACGAAGCAGGGAAATGAACTCATCTGGAGCAGAGCAGGGGGACACGGGGCTCCTCTTGAGTTGTGGCAGGACCCTCTGTGTTCCTCTCGACTGGAGAAGTGTATGTCGGGATATTCTGAGGCGCTGTAAGTGTGTGAAGGAACCCGCCGAGGTTCATGTGGGATGAGGTGACTCCGCGAGATGCTGCAGAATACAAGGGCCTCATCTCGCCTGGAAGGGAGATACTCCTGTTTTTTCTCGAATTGCAGCAGGTTTCTCTTGAGTTATGACGGGGACCCCAGGGACCCGCCCCTGTTCCCTTTGGAAAGGCAAGTCTCAACGCAAGTTGCCAGGAAATTGTGGGGATTCCTCGGCATTCGGGCTCGGTTCCTAAATCATCATCTGGAGCGGGAGGATTCCTCTCCACTGCTTATGTGGACCGTGGGGTTCCTCTGGAGACTCCCCATGGGACTAAGGTCTCGTCTCGAGTGGAGATGTGCATGTCTGCTTTCCTCCCGAGCTGTAGCAGCAGGGTCAGGCTTCCCATTGAGATGACACAGTGGTCTGAGGCTTCCCCTTGAGGCTTTCCCACAGGGTTGAAACACGTGCCACCGTGGTGGAAGCCAATCCTTGGCGTGACAGTCAAGGCAGCGCAAGGCCACCAGGTTCCTCTGGAGTGGACAGAGACATCTGGGGATCTCGTGGAACAGCTGGC
>SJYV01053313.1:0-85527 GCA_006410875.1 Neotragus pygmaeus
AAGAAGAGGTGGCAAGAATACACAGAAGAACTGTACAAAAAAGATCTTCATGACCGAGATAATCACGATAATATGTTCACTCACCTAGAGCCAGACATCCTGGAATGTGAAGTCAAGCGGACTTAGATTTAGGGGGACCAAATTCCAGAGGTGAATGGTAGCCACAAACAGAAAAAAAAAAAAAAAATGTCCAAATGAAACTTTCTTTTTCTGGCCAGAAGACTGGAAAGGTGGGGTGAGGGGCTGGGAGACAGTCATTGTGGGGACACCCCTGTCTCTTTTCCTCTTTTCCTCTCTTCTCCTGTCCTTAGCAGCCCCCATAATGAGCCTGCACCTCTACAGAAGCTGCAGCACTGTCACCATACAGGTGCCAAAAACAGAGAGAATCCTGCTCTGTGGCCAGAAGAATGGGATTATTATTTTTTTAATTGACGTGTAGTTGGTTTATGGGCTTCCCAGGTGGCTCAGTGGTAAACAACCCTCCTGCCAGTGCAGGAGACATAAGCGACAATGGGTTCAATCCCTGAGTTGGGAAGATCCCCTGGAGGAGGGCATGGCAACCCACTCCAGTATTCCTGCCTGGAGAATCCCATGGACAAAGGAACCTGGCTGGTTTCAGTCCATGGGGCTGCAAAGAGTTGAACACGACTGAAGCAACTTAGTAAACATTCATAGTTGGTTCACAGTGTTGTACAAGATTCTGGTGTATAGCAAAATTCAGATACATATAGATGTATAAGTGTTATTCATATAGTCTTTTTCAGATTCTTGTCCATTATAGGTTATTACAAGATCCTGAATATAGTTCAATGTGTTATACAGCAGGTCCTTGTTGATTATCTATTATATGTGTGTGTGTATGTGTGTGTAATCACTCAGGTGTGTCTGACTCTTTGCAACCCCATGGGCTGTAGCCCACCAGGCTCAGTAATGGCTCCCCCAAAGACGTCCATGTCTTAATCCACAAAATCGGTGAATATGAAGTAGAGGGGGGGCTTTCCTGGAGGTCCAGTGGTTGAGAATCTGCCTGCCAATGCAGGGGTCACTGTTCCATCCCTGGCCCAGGAAGATTCCACGTGCCACGGAGTAACAAAGCCCCTGCACCGAAACTACTGAGCTTGTGCTCTGGAGCCCGAGAGCCACAGTTAGCGAGCCCCACCCTGCAACCACGGAAGCCACACACCTACAGCCTGACTTTTGCAACTAGAGATGCCACTGGAGTGAGAAGCCCACACACCGCAATGAAGGGCAGCCCCTGCCCACCGCACCCAGAGAAAGCCCACACACAAAAACAAAGACCCAGCACGGGCAAAGATAAATCCCTCTTTTTTGTTAGTGAAGTAAAAGGACAGTAAATCCCTTACGTGATCAAAGGGATTCCATGAATGTGATAAAGTTAAGGATCTTGGGATGGGAGATTATCCTGGATTCTCTGGGTGTGTTCAGTGGACTCACAAGAGTCTTTATATAAGAAGAGCAGGAAGATCAGGGTCAGACAAAACGGAGATGTGACGATAAAATCAGAGGTTGAAGATGGAGAAAGAGGCCATAGGCCAAGGAATATAGAAACTTCCAGAAGATGAAAAAGACAAGAAAATACATTCTCCCTGAAAGCCTCCAGGAGGAACGTGTAGCCCTGCCAACGCCTTAGACTTCTGACCTCCATGACTAGAAGAAAATAAATGTGTGCTGTCTTAAACCAATAAATTTGTGGTAACTTGCTACATCAGCAATAGGAAATGAATGTAGTATTTCAAATTACTCAACAACAACAACAACAACAACAAAACAGAAAAATCTCATTCATTCTCAAAGAAAAGACAACAGATGCCAAATCTGAGTAGATTAGATGTTGAGATTATTAGACAAGGACTTTAAAACACCTACTTCAACAATGTTCCATAAAGGGAAGGCAAACACCCGTTGAATGAATTTAAAAAGAGACATTTTCAGGAAAACAATAGAAACTACCAAAACAAACCAAGTCAAAATTTTAGAACTGAAAACTATAATAAAACTGAAGTTTAAAATTCCCTAGATGGGTTCAACAGAAGAATAACGATTCAAGAATGAGTTAATGAACTAAAAGATAGATTAATAGAAATTTTCTAATCTGAACAATACAGGAACAAAAATTGGAAAAAAAAAAAAAACAGGTTTCAGGGAGCAGTGTAGTAATATCAAAAGTTATTAAAATCTACATCATTTTTGTTTCAAAAGGAGAAGAGAAGGAAACTGGTGCAGAAAAAATATATATTTGAACAAGTAATGCCCGAATGCTTCTCCAATTTATAGGATATAAATTTACAGCTTCAAGGAATTCAGTGGACCTCTAATAGGATTAAGCTCAAAGAAAACCAGGACCAAATACTCTGTAATCAAGCTGCTGAAAACCAAGCAGAGAGGGAAGGAGGAAGGAAGGAAGGAACCAGCAGGAGGTAAAGAGGGAGGAAGGGAAGAAAGAGGGCTTTTTATGATACATTATATTAAGAACATGACAATAGTTCTCAGCTGGGGTGATTTTCACCCCCCACTCCCAAAAGGACATTTGTCAATGTCTGGTGACATTTTTACTTGTCGCACTGAGAGTGGGATGCCTTGGCATCTAGTAAGCCAAGGAGGCTGCTTAACACTCCACAGTGGGCTTCCCACAATACACAGGACAGCCCCAAAGCAAAGACTCATGCAGCTCAAACTGTCACCAGTGAATTCCAGAAGCCTGGTATAAGAGAGCAATAATTCAAGTTACAGAAGATTTCTCACTAGAAAGCATGGAGACCAGGAGACAGTGGCACGATATTGTTAAAGTGCTAGAAAAGTTGTTCACCTACATTCCATATCCAGTGAAAATATCCTTCAAGGATAAAGGCAAAATTAAGACATTTTCAGATGAAGAAAAACAGAGAATTTGTTGCCAGCAGATTTCATTTAAAAAAAAAAAACTAAATGAAACATTAGCTGGAAGGGAAACGGTGGCTCAGATGGTAAAGAATATTAATAATATCAGAAAGAAATTGGAAATGGTAAATATCTAGGTAAATATGATAGACTACTTTTCTCCTCTTAAATTCTTCTTTGCTCAGTCTTTTGATTTCAGAATAGCTTTGTTGTAAGATAGCCCCCAGTATTCTCTGGCCCTAGTGAGTACACACCTTCTCCCAATTATTCACTCAAACAGAAATCCATGTATTACTATGAAGGACTTTTGCAAATCAGTTCGTCTTAGGACAGAGAGATTTCCCAGGTGCACCTGACCTAATCACATGAACTCTTTAAATCTGGCTCTTAAGTTCAGAGACAGCAAAAGTCAGAGATTCAGATCATGAGAAGTATTTGACAATGCCATTTTGACTTAAAGATGAAGGGGACATGAGACAAGAAATGCAAGTGACCTCTAGGAGCTGAGAGCAATCCCTAAGTAACAACCAGCAAGGAGATGGGGACCTCAGTCCTGGATATTTTATTGATGTAGCAAAACATATTCAAACACATCCCTATTTACAGAAATTCACCAGGTTTCTATTTCTTGTTATTTTCAAAGAACCCAAAAAACATACAGATGCATTTGTCTTGATATAGCTGTACTTTTTTTTTTTTTTTTCTGGAAGACAGATTGCAAGAAGAGGGATTATTTTATCAAAAGCATGTACATTTTTTTAAATTTTTGTAGCTAGTATCCAGTTAATCTCCAAAAATGTTGAATTGATTTACACTCCCCAAAACAGACTTCATTCCCTCACACCCTCACAGATAACACTAAGTATTATCAAATGTTAGAAATTTTGCCAATCAGTAAGTTTTGTTTCATTTCCATGGCTACCTAAGCCATGGAATAATACAAATAATGCCTATTTGTATTGTCATCTGTGAATATCCTTAGCTGATTTGAGACTAAATTGTTTGTCTATTTTAATTTTTACGAGGTTTGTATAAACAAAAATTCACTCATCTTTTACACATGATGCAAACAATTTACCCAACCCTATTATTTACATTTTTACATTTTAAACGTGTCTTTCACCATGAATTTCATTGATTTTGTGCTACCAAATGTATATGTTTCTTAGTGGCTTTCCTATGACTTGTTTAAGAAAATATTCCTCATCACAAGTTTATAAACTATTTTCTGATATGTTACTCCAAATTTTAATTATTTTATACTTTTCCTTTTTTCACTCTTAATATTAATAGCTTTCTCAGTTGATTATTTTCATATCAAAAACTCATTCATCCCAATTCTACAGTTTGATAAATTGTATGGCAAGTATGAAGTTGTACAAGCATGCAGTTTCAGAACACAGCCCTCACCCCCAGAGTGTTCTTCACACTTGTGTCCAGTCCATCCCTGCTCCTATTCCAGTCCCCAAGAAACAACCAATCTCTATAGCTTTTGCCTTTTCTAAAAATTTCACATAAATGGAATCACATGATACATAGTATTTTGTTTAGCATCTTTCATTTAGCGTAACGTTTTTGAGGCTAATCTAGGTTGTTGGATTTATCAGTAGCTAATCCACTTTGTTGCTGCATAGTATTCCACTGTGTGAATAAGCAGCTTTTTGTTCACGCATTCACCAGTTGATGACCATTTAGATTGTTTCCAGTTTGGGGCTACTCCTAGATGATTATTTCATATGAAACTCATTCTGATTATAAGGTTTGAGGTAGGGGTTTATTTTTCTTTCCAAAATAGGTGACAAGCCTTCCACTAACATTTGATGAATTATATTAACCTCAGTAACTTGAATTACTACATTTATCACACATTAACATCCCATATGATTCTTGGAACTGTTTCTGGACTCCCTCTTCCAATCCACTCCCTCTTCCAGACCATTGATTGTTTTGATCGTAGTAGATTCATGTTACATTATAATATATAGTATGGTAGGTACCCTCTAGTTATTTTTCTTCTTTTTCAAAGTCTTATTAGCTATTTTAACATATTTAGTAGGTGGTATGAAATTTAGAATACATCTTTCAGTCTTCCATCTCTTCAAAAAAAGATAACACAATGATTCTTACCAGAATTCCATTAAATATTTACACTGGTTTCAGAAAAATTTTTATCTTTATGATGTCCCTTGTCTATCCAAGAATATGGCATATCCCTTTATTTATTCCTTTGATAAAGTTTATATTCTTCTGTAAAAGTGTAGAGTTTTCTTCATATTGTTAATATATTTCTTACTTATCGTTAGACATTTTATAGTTTTGCCATTAATTTTTACTCCATTTTACTTTCAAATCATTTTTAATGGTGGAAAAGGGAAATTTATTTTTGCATATTCATTGAATTTCCAGCTAAGTTATCTCATTAATTATAACAGTTTTTCATTTAGGCTCTTAGATTTTATAGGCACAAAATGATTTCAGAAACTTTTAGCTCCTTCTCTTTCAATATATGTCATTTATTTTTATGACTCTGTTCAGTTCAGTCGCTCAGTCGTGTCCGACTATTTGCAACCCCATGAATCGCAGCATGCCAGGCCTCCCTGTCCATCACCAATTCCCGGGTTCACTCAGACTCACATCCATTGAGTCAGTGCAGACTCACATCCATTGAGTCAGTGATGCCTTCCAGCCATCTCATCCTCTGTCATCCCATTCTCCTCCTGCCCTCAATCCCTCCCAGCATCAGAGTCTTTTCCAATGAGTCAACTCTTCGCATGAGGTGGCCAAAGTACAGGAGTTTCAGCTTTAGCGTCATTACTTCCAAAGAAATCCCAGGGCTGATCTCCTTCAGAATGGACTGGTTGGGTCTCCTTGCAGTCCAAGGGACTCTCAAGAGTCTTCTCCAACACCACAGTTCAAAAGCATCAATTCTTTGGTGCTCAGCCTTCTTCACAGTCCAACTCTCACATCCATACATGACTACTGGAAAAACCATAGCCTTGACTGGACAGACCTTAGTCAGCAAAGTGTCTCTGCTTTTGAATATGCTATCTACGTTGGTCATAACTTTTCTTCCAAGGAGTAAGTGTCTTTTCATTTCATGGCTGCAGTCACCATCTGCAGTGATTTTGGAGCCCAGAAAAATAAAGTCTGACACTATTTCCACTGTTTCCCCATCTATTTGCCATGAAGTGATGGGACCAGATGCCATGCTCTTCATTTTCTGAATGCTGAGCTTTAAGCCAACTTTTTCACTCTCCTCTTATATTCTATCAATTAGAACCCTCAAATTTTTTGAATGATAGCAGTAACAAATACCCCTGCCTTGTTCAAAACTTGAATAAAGATGTCTTATGCTATTTGGTATAGAGCTTGCTGTTCATTTTTAATAAATTTCTTTGTACTCTTTATGAAGTTTTCTTCTCTTCTTACTTGACTTAATGTTTTGTCAGAAATTGATCCCAGTGGAGCTGAGAAAGCACCTCATCTACTGAATGTGCTCGGAGATGCAAACCCAGGGGAAGAGGTAGATGAAGTCCAGATGGTGGAGGACACTGGATGCCCAGGCTAATGAGCCTGGTCATCCTTCAAGCAGAGTGCGCGAGGGCATGGACTCTCAATTCAAATCCCAGGTTCAAATCAGCTCTGCCACGTATCACCTCTCTAACCTGGGACAAGTTAGTTAAGTCCTTCACATCTCCATTCCCTCCTCTCTAAAACGGGGCTGATGGGGTAGGAGGTGCGAGGGAGGTTCAAGAGGGAGGGGACATGCATGTACCTATGGCTGATTCATGTTGATATATGGCAGAATCCAACACAATATTGTAAGCCAATTATCCTTCAATTGGAAATAAATAAATTTTAAAAATAAAACGGGGCTGATAATAGTATGTACACCATGGTGTTGTTGCAAGGAATACATAAGCTAGAATGTTCAAAATGCTTAGAACTCTGCCCAGCATATTGTCAGCAACAAAAAGTGGTTGCTTTATTATTATCTTTGATCAGGGGAGAGTCATGAAAAAAGCTATGTGTTCAGATTGTTACTCCAACCAAAATTATCTTGGAGCCAGGGAGCAATGAGGGATGTGTGATGTGGGGAGGCAGAGAAGAGAAGGAAAAGGGGAGCAGGAGGTCTGGGCCTCCCAAGGGCGATGCAGAATACCTCTTCAGATGTCATGCCTCTCTCGATCCTTTATGGAGATGCGCTAATGCAGAAACCCTGTATCTCTGTGCACGCAGTGATTGTACACCCAATTCTCCCCGAATACAGATGGAAATGGGAGAAAGAAGAAAATTCTCCCTGAATCTTGGTCTCATTTCCAAGTTCAACCTGCTGGTCCCTAACCGGCCCTCATGACATCAGTGTTTAATATACACAAAACCTTAACCACGCCCTGACTATGGCCTGATCAACCCTCCAGCTGGGGCCAAGTTCAGTGACAGAGAGCCCCAAGCACCCAGCGATGGGCTTCCACCTGCGCTTGTTTACCTGGGGTTTTCATTTCCAGATAAAGCATCTGTGCCAGTGCTTTAGGTAAACACAGAAATCACCACTAGCAGCCGACATCAAGGAGGCAGTGTGTCCATGTGGCTCACGAAGCAAGAGAGCCGGGGTTATACACGAGAACAATGGGATGAAAGGACAGTACACCTGGAGACCTTCCAGGCAGTGTTACTGGCAGGTGACGCGAAACTTCTTGGGGATTTTGGTTGTCACTCCGGCTTGATGAGGAGTGTCTATCTGACTTTGCCTTTGATTAGAGATTTCCAAGTAGAAATGAGCATGTGTTCCAGTATGTTTAAGCCAAGCTAATGCCCCTCAAGGGTGACAGGGCAGAGCCATCAGCATTAATCTATCCTGTACATCTTCCCATCCATAACCTGGCTCAGATTCTACTTCATGTTCCCCCATCCCCTTGCCCTTGGCTTCAGCTAATAGGTTCCTACTCTGCTTCAGCCGTCCTGTTCAGGGTTTCGACTTGATTTTCCTAAACTTTTATATATATTTATTCATGACTGTGCTGGGTCTTCATTGCTGTGCAGGCTTTTCTCTAGTTGCGGCAAGTGGGGGCTACTCTCCAGCCATGGTGCACAGGCTTCTCACTGCAGTGGTTTCTTCTGTTGTGGAGCACGGGCTCCAGGCACATGGGCTTTGCACTTGCAGTCCCTGCACTCTAGACCATGCTGCAGTGGCGGTGGTGCAAGGGTGCAGTTACTCCGCGGCCCTAGACCAGGGATCGAACCTGTGTCTCCTGCATGGGAAGGATAGATTCTTTACCACTGAGCCACCGTGGAAACCCTGATTCTTCTGAGCTTTGATTCTCCTGATGTTTAGACAGTCCTGCCCACCTACAACTCCAAGGCTCACGTAGCTCCTGGTGTCTGATGCTCGGCCCCTTCCACAGCTACATCCCTGGGGATTATAATCCCCTCAGACCCCACGCTGGCCCCTAAGAAGGATCACTGGGAACCAGAAGGCTAGGTGCACACACTCATCACACGATCTCACACAAGAGAACCCATCTCTGAGAGGTCCTGAGTAATCATACCAGGCCTCTCACTCCACTCCAGGGAAGGATGCTGATTTGTACCCTTCCCTGAAATTTGGCAGAGACCATGCAAGCTTTCTGAGCCTGCTCCTTTCCCTTGGGCACTGCAGCAAAATCTCCATGAGACATTTTCACCAAGCCCAGCCTGGAGTCATCTGGAGGCCCCTATGACATGAACGGGCTCCCAAGTGGCTCGGTGGTAAAGAACTCGCCTGCCAATGATATAAAAGACACTGGTCTGATCCCTGGGTTGGGATGATCCCCTGAGAAGGAAATGGCAACCCACTCCAGTGTCCTTGCCTCAAAAATCCCATGGACAGAGCAGCCTGGTGAGTTGCCAGTCCACAGGGTTGCAAAGAGTTGGACACAACGGAGTGCACACACACACACACACACACACACACACACAAGACACCTTCAGCACCACTTGTCTGCATTTGGGGGCCTCTCTCTTGCTTCCACCGTATTCTTGGCAGATGTCCTCTTTTAAGAACCTGCCGGAGGTTCCTGCCTGTTTTGCTTTGACCTTTGTCTCTAGCAGCCCTGCTCTTACCACCTTGACACAGTAGGAACCGACCCTCAGCACTCAGCTGGTCTTTCTCCCTCGGCCCATTTGGAGAGACATCTCTTGTGACCTAGATCTGATGTCTAGAACCTACCCATGAGCTGACTCTTTGGCAGATACATGACACAAGCTTGTCTTGGCATCCTAGCTCACATCTATGGAGAACTCTGTATGTGCCTGACACGGAGTCAATGGTTTTCCATGGATCAGCTCATTAAATTCTCAGAGCAATCATGAGAGGTAATAACAACTACTCTTCCTGTGGGACAGATAAGGAAATGGCCTTGGAGAGGTTAGACACCTGCCCCACAGTCCCACACCCAATCAAACCATTGATTTGATTCCATCCTGGGACCGAGACTCTGCAGCCAGGAGTCTCAGAGCACAGAACCAGTTTCCCAGGGTGTGAGTCACAGAGACCTGTTGACACCACAGATGATAGGAGTGGTACCCAAACACAGCCTTAATACTAAATTCTGGAGTGAGATTCCTCTGTTACTAACTCTCTTTCATCTTTCTGATGATATCGCAGAGAAGGCCTGGGTTTGGTGCTGAATGGGATGTGATTTAACATCTTTCTGACATGTGTTGCTAGCCTCTCCACCACCATCCTGTTCTTTAAAGGCAAGGCAAGCCTTGAGCTCAGCAATTTGACAAGAAATCACCTAGAAAATAATGATACTGGTCACCTTCTTGTTTCTTTTTTTATGGTTACTTTGAATTTATGCAACCGACACTGTTTCTCCTTTTATGGTAGTGATTAAAGGCTTCATTTTGTGATGCATTTATTTAAGTAAAAGATATGAATCTACTTCTTTAAAAAAATATATATATCAGTAAGAGAACATCTGGTATACCCAATATGGGAAACTTACAGAAGACCTCAGATTGGAGAAGTATCCCCAAGACTGGGCCCCCCCAGCTGCCACACCAGCCAAACTGGCAGCTCCCACCTAGCTGCTTCTCAAATACTATTAATGGTTTGTGTTCATTTAGACTAGCTACAAGGTTTCACAGGCTTTGGAAAAACTGAAGAACACTGATCCCCTAACCATCACATTTTCCTTCCAAGAAGCCCAAACTTTTGAGAAAGTAAAAATAAGCTCAGACTGGGAAAGTAAAAATCTACCCCTGCTATTCATCAGGCTGGGATAACAGATAAAGATAAAACCAGCTGCACAGTAATAGGAAACAATATTTCTCCCAAGGACACTCTGACATTATAACCTTCTTTGAGTAACTCCAGCTTTTTTACATCCAGAAAAACCTTGATCTCTAAAAGCAGAGACTACCAGAAATGTTGCTACTGGAAATAGGATCTGTAAAAATAAAACATTTCACTCTCCCCTGGTGGAGGATCTTAGCCACTCTGACACAAAAATGGAACCTCAATCTCCAGCCGAGGTGCAGAACTTCAGAGAGGGGGCTCTGAAGAGAACATTCATATGTATCATAACGTCATTGTTTCCAAGGGAACAGAAGCCTGGGGCGAGTTTACAGTCCAGATCTGACACCTTTATACACAGCTCTGCTCAGTTTTGAACTTTTATTTCCATTTCACTTAAACTTTACCCTTCTCCAAAATCCTATCACGATTCTACCTTTTCCCACATTTGCTGAGAAGACTCATGGCTCCTCTGAAGTGCAGCCTCCTCAAATGCAATGGACTGATTGAGCCACAGATGGTGGTTTTGGGCTGATTGGGTTGAGAGAGTTGATATTTAACTTTTGTTATTCCAGGCTTTTCTGCTTATTGTTTACCTTTTCAAATAAACATAGAAATCACAATCCACCTGCTAAGGGATACCAGAACAAAATTTAAAACCTGCAACTCTTCTATACAAAGCACCTGGTTACTTTCTGGGTATCCACTGCTGTGACGGTTGTCTTTTTTGATGGGTGTGGTTTTGTTTCGTTTCAGTTAAGAGTTCTGGCCTTGATCAGTGTTGCAAATAAACACACAGGCTTATCTGCGGCAACAAGAATGGACCTAGAGATTATCATCGTAAGTGAAGTAAGTCAGAGAAAGACACGTATCATGTCATATCACTTGTATATAGAATATAAAAAAAAAACACAAACAAACTTATTTACAAAACAGAAATGGGCTCACAAACTTTGAAAACAAACCTATGGTTACCAAGCGGAAAGTGGGGGAGGGATAAATTAGGAGTTTGGGATTCGCATATACATACCACAGGCAGGCTAAGTCGCTTCAGTCATGTCTGACTCTTTGCGAACCTATAGACTGTAGCCCTCCAGGCTCCTCTGTTCAGGGATTCTCCAGCCAAGAATACTTGAGTGAGTTGCCATACCCTCCTCCAGGGGATCTTCCCAGCCTGCGTCTCCTGCATCTACTGCATTGCAGACAGTCTTTAGCACTATGATATATAAAACAGACAAACTACAAGGACCTACTGTATAGCACAGACAGCTCTACTCAATGTTTTGTAATAACTTATATGGGGAAAGAATCTGAAATGGAATATATATATAAGTGAATCATTTTGCTATACACCCGAAACTAACCCAACACTGTAAATCAACTGTGTGTATGTGTGTGTGTGTGTGTGTGTGTGTGTGTGTGTGTGTGTGTNATAAAGTCTGACACTGCTTTCACTGTTCCCCCATCTATTTGCCATGAAGTGATGGGACCAGATGTGTGGGAAAAAGGGAACCCTCTTACACTGTTGGTGGGAATGCAAACTGGCACACCCACTATGGAAAACAGTGTGGAGATTCCTTAAAAAATAGGAAAAAACTACCACTGCTAGGCATGCACACCAAGGAAACCAGAACTGAAAGAGACATACTGCCATGTTCATCGCAGCACTGTTTACAATAGCTAGGACATGGAAGCAACCTAGATGTCCATCGGCAGATGAATGGATAAGGAAGTTATCGTACGTATACACAATGGGATGTTACTCAGCTATAAGAGAGAACACATTTGAGTCAGTTCTAATGAGGTGGATGGAAGTGGAGCCTATTATATAGAGTGAAGTAAATCAGAAAGAGAAACACCAGTACAGTATATTAACACATGTATATGGAATTTAGAAAGACAATAATGATGATCCTATATGCAAGGCTGCAAAAGAGACACAGATGTAAAGAACAGACTTTTGGACTATGTGGGAAAAGATGAGGGTGGGATGATATGAGAGAATAACATGGAAACGTGTATATTACCATATGAAAACCAGAAGACCAGTGCAAGATCAACGCACGAAACAGGGCACTCAAAGCTGATGCTCTGGGACAACCCAGAGGGATGGGGTGGGGAGGGAGGTGTTGAGGGGGACTCAGGATGGGGGGACACAGGTGCAGCCATGGGTGATTCATGGTGATGTATGGCAAAAACCACCACAATATTTTAAAGTAATTATCTTCCAATTAAAATAAATTAATGAATTTTTTTAAAGACCTGCATCTTTTCATCTCAGCCCCCTTTATGCCACTCCTCTGCTCAGAAGCATTGAGGGAGCCTTGATTTTGACATTGGGAGGACCCCAGACAGAAATTCTTTTTACTAACTTCTGTCAGAAAATGTCCAATTTTTAAACATATACTCTTTATGCACAATTCCACTAATTATTAGAAAAATGCAAATCAAAACTACAGTGAGGTTATCACTTCACACCAGTCAGAATGGCCATCATCAAAATGTCTAAAAATAATAAATGCTGGAGAGAATGTGCAGAAAAGGGAATTTTCCTACACTGTTGGTAGGAATGTAAGTTGGTGCAGTCACTATGGAAAACAGCATGGAGTTCCTTAAGAAAACTAAAAATAGAGATACCATATGATCCAGCAATCTCACTTTTGGTCATATTTCTAAAAAAAATGTAATTTTAAAATATGCAGGCACCCCAGTGTTCACAGCAGCACTATTTACAACAGCCAAGACACAGAAGCTACCTGTGTCCATCAGCAGATGGATGGATAAAGGCGATGTGGTACACACACAAGTGGTATATTACTCAATCATAAAAGAGAATGAAATAATGCCATTTGCTGCAACATGGGTGGATTTAGAGATTATATGAAGTGAATTAAGTCAGAAAGAGAAAGACAAATACCATGTGATTTTAAAAATGATATAAATGACTTTATTTTCAAAACAGAAACAGACTCACAGATGTAGGAAAAAACTTATGATTATCAAAGGGGAAAGCAGAAGGGAGAGGGGTAAATTAAGAATTTGGCATATACACATTACTATACATAAAATATTAATAGATAAACAATAAGGTATAGCATAAAGAACTAAACTGAATATAATAAACTATAATGGGAAAAAATCTGAAAAAGAATATATATATATGTATAACTGAATTGCTTCTCTATACACCAGACTACAATAGCATTATAAATCAACTATACAGCAATTAAAAATAATAATAAAATAAAATAGGCATACTCTCTTTCAGGTATAGCATTCACCTCTCGGAATGAAACTTCCTGTAATCTGTAGCAAAAAAAAAAAAAAAGTTACTAACATGTGACCTCTGTCCAGAAGAAATCTATTTCCAACTTTGTAGGCTTGAGCCTCTAAGGAAAAAACATATATAAAAACACAGATGATAAATTATATATAAATGAGTTTTATATATATTCTATTTAGTGAGTAGCTACTAGATGTCAGACTCAGTATTTTATTCTTATTCTCTCATTTAATCTTCACAAGAGCCCCCCCTCAAGTATATATTATTCTTACCATTGTTCGGACAAGCAACGTGAGTTTCACAGGAATTTGGTGATTTACCCAAAGAGTCAGATGGCAAGTGGCATTGCCAGCCTTACCCTGCCTGCACTCCTGTCCAGGCCACAGGCTGATCCTTCACTGGATGGAGACTAGGTTGTAAATTGCAAAGATGCTCCTGAAGACCTCAGGTCTTCTTGAAGAAGGGTGTATTGCTACTCTGCAACAGACCCTAAAATGATACCAGCAAAAGATCTGGGAAAACATCATCTTTGCTAGAACAGCTCTAACTCAACATCAACTGCTCCAAATTCAAGCTGTGCCTTAGAATCCCCTAAGAATCCTCCCCAAATTGGCGTTTCTTAGTGCATATCTGCTAAAGCAGACTCTTTGGGAGAAGGGGTGCAAAAAAAGACTGTATTTTATTTATTGGCTGTGCCAGATCTTAGATGTGACATGCAGACTCTTAGTTCCAGGATGTGGGGTCTACTTCTCTGACCAGGGATCAAACCTGGGCCCCCTGTTCTGGGAGGGTGGAGTCTGAGCCACTGGACCACCAGGGAAATCCCTCCAAGACTGTATTTTAAAGGCCCCCCCATAATGCAGCCAATTTCAGAAGTAGGGTTTAAAAAACACTGATTATATGCCACTCAAGTATAAGAACTACCCCCTTCATATTATGGGAATTCTAGCTTCCATCACAATAATAGGTCTATTTTTAAGATAAATTGGAGGAAGTGAGATAAATTCTAGGATGAACGTATGTCCACTGAAGGCCGGATGGGTTTCCATTTGCGGCCTGTGGCCATAAGAAAGCAGAGAGGGGCTTCACTGGTTGCTCAATGGTAGAGAATCTGCCTGCCAACGCAAAAGACAGGAGTTTGACGCCTGATCTGGAAAGTTCTCACATACCGCGGAGCAACGAAGTCCGTGCACCCCAACCATAGAGCCTGTGCTCTAGAGACTAGGAACCGCAACTACTGAGGCCACAAGCCACAACTACAGAAGTCCCTGCACCCTAGAGCCCATGCTCTGCAACAAGAGAAGCCGCCACAACGAGAAGGCTGCGTGTGGCAGCCAAAGAGCAGCCCCCACTCACTGCCACTAGAGAGAAGCCCACGCTGCGGCGAAGACCCAGCGCAGCCAAAAACAAATCGACTGTTGCCGTTCAGTTGCTAAGTCGGGTCTGTCTCTTTATGACCCCATAGACTGCAGCACACCAGGCTCCCCTGTCCTTCACTATCTCCCGGAGTTTGCTCAGACTCATGTCCACTGAGTCAGTGATGCCATCCAACCATCTCCTCTGTCGTCCCCTTCTCCTCCTGCCTTCAATCTTTCCCAGCATCAGGGTCTTTTCCAATGAGTCGGCTCTTTGCATCAGGTGGCCAAAGTACTGAAGAAGAGAGACTCTCTCTATGTGTTTATAAACTTCTAGGAAGGCTCTAATTAATGGGGAGACCCCATCCTATTATGCTTGGCCACTGAGACATGCCAGAAACTTGTTCAGGACAAGTGCAAGTATGTCTTAGAGAGAAGAGAGTGTGTTAAGCCACAGATATATCCAATTCATACCCCAGACTCAGTCTGGTTAGTACAGGAAACCCAGCAAAGAAAAAGAAACTAGTGTCAGCCATGTGCTACAATTTTTGTTGGAAGACAAGAACAGACAGGAACGGCTGCAGCTTAGATCCCAGGTTAAGTGAGTACCAGACCTAAATGACCTAAATGAGCCAAAGCTGTTTTGAGAACTTGGAGGAAAATTCCAGGAACTGACACAGAGGAGAGGCATTCACCTAATTAAATCCTCCCTTGAGAAAGTGATATTTCTGTTCTAATTCTCCGGCAGAATCACTAGATCTTTGAGACAGAAAATGTTTACATAAAATGATGAAAAGCATTTGTAATTAGTTTAAAATCCTTCTCAACAGATAATTACTGAAAGACAGTCATTAGACTCTATAGAATTACCAGGTGCCATTTAAATGTTTATTATGGGGAAAAATGCAACTTTCTTTCTATCTGCTATTACTCGTAAGAAAAATGTCATTGGTATTGTGATGTTCATTGGAATTTTGTTAATAGTTGATAACACCAGTTAAAAAATGTTTACGTAGGCTGGTGGTTCTCAAACAGGCTTCCCAGGTGGAACAGTGGTAAAGAATCCACCGCCTGCAATGCAGGAGGCAGAAGAGATGCAGGTTAGATCCCTGGGTTGGGAAGATCACTTGGAGTAGGAAATGGCATCCCACTCCAGTATACTTGCCAAGAAAATACCATGGACAGAGGAGCTTGGTGGGCTACAGCCCATGGGGTCTCAAAAGAGATGGACTCAACTAGGTGACTGAGCACAGCTGAGCACAGGCCAGGGGTTCTCAGACTTAGGCCATTAGACTCACCTAAGTCGGGGGTCCCCAACCTCCAGGGTCTAACGCCTGATGCTCTGAGTAGGAGCTGATACAGTAATAATAGAAATAAAGTCCACAATAAGTGTTACTTGCTCAAATCATCCCCAAACCATCCCTGCTCCAGGTCCATGGAAAAATTGTCTTCCACGAAACCAGCCTCTGTGCCAAAAAGATTGGGGACCGCTGACCTGTTCCAAAAAGACTTGTTCCAAACAGCTTGTTAGGCCTCATCCCTGAGTTTCTACTTTATTAGGTCTAGGGGAGAGTCCAAGAAATTTACAATTCTAACAAATCCCCAGGATGCTACTGGTCTAAGGACCACATTTTGAGAACCACTGACCCAGAGCGTGAGATCAACTTCCAAATGATCTGAGGTGAGATGTGATCTCTCACTCCCACCAGACTCCAGAAGCAGAAGAGGTGGGTCTTCTTTCCACACCTGTTTGCCAGGGGGACCACTGGTTTCTCCAGGAAAATCCTTGTTTATCTCTTTGGCAGTAATTTAATATCTGCTTATTATTTTAGCAGAGCTTCCCTGGTGGCTCAGTGGTAAAGAACCCACCTGCCAATGCAGGGGACGTGGGATCCAGCCCTGAGTTGGAAAGATCCCTAGAAGAAAGAAGTGGCAACCCATTCCAGTATTCTTGCCTGGGAAATCCCAAGGACAGAGGAGACTGGCAAGCTACAGTTCAAGGGGCTGCAAAATAGTCAGACACGACTTAGCAACTAAACAACAAAAATTATTTTATCACTTTCTTTCGTCACCAAAAGTGTCCTAGTTTTGATGATAATTTTTATATTCACCCTAATAATTGTTCATACTTGTTTGACCTTAGTCTGTAGAAGCCCACATGCCTAACTGGAAGATGCACTCCTTCAGAGAGAATTTGTTTTTGCCTTCTCTGAGAACCAGGGACACTACAGACCAGGAATCGTTTTAAACTGAGGTAGCAGCTTAGAAAGAAATCTTAGCCCCAGCTCCAGGTTCTCCTGATTGCAGGGTTGATGGTGGTGTCTGCCCTCCGGGAACCCTGCCTTTCCTTTTGGGTCCCGTGTGTACATCCTTTATGGCCCCCACTTCTCAGCTCAGATTTTAAGTCAAAGGTGAAACTTGGCTCGCTGTTCCTGTTATTTAAACTTGGAAGAGGCTTCTTGGAAATTTCCCTTACTTCTTTTAGTTTTCCACATTTTATCACAAAAATTTTCAAATACATTCAAAAGTAGAGTGAATAATATAATGAACTCCCATGTACCCACTAACCAGCTTAAACAGTGATCAACTCATTCCAATCTTGTTTCATCTACACCCACTCAATTCTCTGTCCTCTTCCCTACCTCACACATACACTGAATTGTTTTGAATCAAATCACATACATCATATGATTTCATTTATAAAGATATCAGTAGTGTCTCTAAAATAATGGGACTCTTTTTTAAATAATTAGTATTCTGTGATCGTATCTAAAAAACAGTAATAACTTGGTAATACTATTTTCTTATAATTTGTTTAGTTTCTTTGTTCAAATCATGATTCAAAGATGCTCCATATCTTATAATTGGTGGTTATCACTTGTCTTTAATAATTTACATGTTCCCCAGAATATCTGGGGTTTTATTCATCATATCTTATTTGCTGGTGAAANTGTCCAGGCCACAGGCTGATCCTTCACTGGATGGAGACTAGGTTGTAAATTGCAAAGATGCTCCTGAAGACCTCAGGTCTTCTTGAAGAAGGGTGTATTGCTACTCTGCAACAGACCCTAAAATGATACCAGCAAAAGATCTGGGAAAACATCATCTTTGCTAGAACAGCTCTAACTCAACATCAACTGCTCCAAATTCAAGCTGTGCCTTAGAATCCCCTAAGAATCCTCCCCAAATTGGCGTTTCTTAGTGCATATCTGCTAAAGCAGACTCTTTGGGAGAAGGGGTGCAAAAAAAGACTGTATTTTATTTATTGGCTGTGCCAGATCTTAGATGTGACATGCAGACTCTTAGTTCCAGGATGTGGGGTCTACTTCTCTGACCAGGGATCAAACCTGGGCCCCCTGTTCTGGGAGGGTGGAGTCTGAGCCACTGGACCACCAGGGAAATCCCTCCAAGACTGTATTTTAAAGGCCCCCCCATAATGCAGCCAATTTCAGAAGTAGGGTTTAAAAAACACTGATTATATGCCACTCAAGTATAAGAACTACCCCCTTCATATTATGGGAATTCTAGCTTCCATCACAATAATAGGTCTATTTTTAAGATAAATTGGAGGAAGTGAGATAAATTCTAGGATGAACGTATGTCCACTGAAGGCCGGATGGGTTTCCATTTGCGGCCTGTGGCCATAAGAAAGCAGAGAGGGGCTTCACTGGTTGCTCAATGGTAGAGAATCTGCCTGCCAACGCAAAAGACAGGAGTTTGACGCCTGATCTGGAAAGTTCTCACATACCGCGGAGCAACGAAGTCCGTGCACCCCAACCATAGAGCCTGTGCTCTAGAGACTAGGAACCGCAACTACTGAGGCCACAAGCCACAACTACAGAAGTCCCTGCACCCTAGAGCCCATGCTCTGCAACAAGAGAAGCCGCCACAACGAGAAGGCTGCGTGTGGCAGCCAAAGAGCAGCCCCCACTCACTGCCACTAGAGAGAAGCCCACGCTGCGGCGAAGACCCAGCGCAGCCAAAAACAAATCGACTGTTGCCGTTCAGTTGCTAAGTCGGGTCTGTCTCTTTATGACCCCATAGACTGCAGCACACCAGGCTCCCCTGTCCTTCACTATCTCCCGGAGTTTGCTCAGACTCATGTCCACTGAGTCAGTGATGCCATCCAACCATCTCCTCTGTCGTCCCCTTCTCCTCCTGCCTTCAATCTTTCCCAGCATCAGGGTCTTTTCCAATGAGTCGGCTCTTTGCATCAGGTGGCCAAAGTACTGAAGAAGAGAGACTCTCTCTATGTGTTTATAAACTTCTAGGAAGGCTCTAATTAATGGGGAGACCCCATCCTATTATGCTTGGCCACTGAGACATGCCAGAAACTTGTTCAGGACAAGTGCAAGTATGTCTTAGAGAGAAGAGAGTGTGTTAAGCCACAGATATATCCAATTCATACCCCAGACTCAGTCTGGTTAGTACAGGAAACCCAGCAAAGAAAAAGAAACTAGTGTCAGCCATGTGCTACAATTTTTGTTGGAAGACAAGAACAGACAGGAACGGCTGCAGCTTAGATCCCAGGTTAAGTGAGTACCAGACCTAAATGACCTAAATGAGCCAAAGCTGTTTTGAGAACTTGGAGGAAAATTCCAGGAACTGACACAGAGGAGAGGCATTCACCTAATTAAATCCTCCCTTGAGAAAGTGATATTTCTGTTCTAATTCTCCGGCAGAATCACTAGATCTTTGAGACAGAAAATGTTTACATAAAATGATGAAAAGCATTTGTAATTAGTTTAAAATCCTTCTCAACAGATAATTACTGAAAGACAGTCATTAGACTCTATAGAATTACCAGGTGCCATTTAAATGTTTATTATGGGGAAAAATGCAACTTTCTTTCTATCTGCTATTACTCGTAAGAAAAATGTCATTGGTATTGTGATGTTCATTGGAATTTTGTTAATAGTTGATAACACCAGTTAAAAAATGTTTACGTAGGCTGGTGGTTCTCAAACAGGCTTCCCAGGTGGAACAGTGGTAAAGAATCCACCGCCTGCAATGCAGGAGGCAGAAGAGATGCAGGTTAGATCCCTGGGTTGGGAAGATCACTTGGAGTAGGAAATGGCATCCCACTCCAGTATACTTGCCAAGAAAATACCATGGACAGAGGAGCTTGGTGGGCTACAGCCCATGGGGTCTCAAAAGAGATGGACTCAACTAGGTGACTGAGCACAGCTGAGCACAGGCCAGGGGTTCTCAGACTTAGGCCATTAGACTCACCTAAGTCGGGGGTCCCCAACCTCCAGGGTCTAACGCCTGATGCTCTGAGTAGGAGCTGATACAGTAATAATAGAAATAAAGTCCACAATAAGTGTTACTTGCTCAAATCATCCCCAAACCATCCCTGCTCCAGGTCCATGGAAAAATTGTCTTCCACGAAACCAGCCTCTGTGCCAAAAAGATTGGGGACCGCTGACCTGTTCCAAAAAGACTTGTTCCAAACAGCTTGTTAGGCCTCATCCCTGAGTTTCTACTTTATTAGGTCTAGGGGAGAGTCCAAGAAATTTACAATTCTAACAAATCCCCAGGATGCTACTGGTCTAAGGACCACATTTTGAGAACCACTGACCCAGAGCGTGAGATCAACTTCCAAATGATCTGAGGTGAGATGTGATCTCTCACTCCCACCAGACTCCAGAAGCAGAAGAGGTGGGTCTTCTTTCCACACCTGTTTGCCAGGGGGACCACTGGTTTCTCCAGGAAAATCCTTGTTTATCTCTTTGGCAGTAATTTAATATCTGCTTATTATTTTAGCAGAGCTTCCCTGGTGGCTCAGTGGTAAAGAACCCACCTGCCAATGCAGGGGACGTGGGATCCAGCCCTGAGTTGGAAAGATCCCTAGAAGAAAGAAGTGGCAACCCATTCCAGTATTCTTGCCTGGGAAATCCCAAGGACAGAGGAGACTGGCAAGCTACAGTTCAAGGGGCTGCAAAATAGTCAGACACGACTTAGCAACTAAACAACAAAAATTATTTTATCACTTTCTTTCGTCACCAAAAGTGTCCTAGTTTTGATGATAATTTTTATATTCACCCTAATAATTGTTCATACTTGTTTGACCTTAGTCTGTAGAAGCCCACATGCCTAACTGGAAGATGCACTCCTTCAGAGAGAATTTGTTTTTGCCTTCTCTGAGAACCAGGGACACTACAGACCAGGAATCGTTTTAAACTGAGGTAGCAGCTTAGAAAGAAATCTTAGCCCCAGCTCCAGGTTCTCCTGATTGCAGGGTTGATGGTGGTGTCTGCCCTCCGGGAACCCTGCCTTTCCTTTTGGGTCCCGTGTGTACATCCTTTATGGCCCCCACTTCTCAGCTCAGATTTTAAGTCAAAGGTGAAACTTGGCTCGCTGTTCCTGTTATTTAAACTTGGAAGAGGCTTCTTGGAAATTTCCCTTACTTCTTTTAGTTTTCCACATTTTATCACAAAAATTTTCAAATACATTCAAAAGTAGAGTGAATAATATAATGAACTCCCATGTACCCACTAACCAGCTTAAACAGTGATCAACTCATTCCAATCTTGTTTCATCTACACCCACTCAATTCTCTGTCCTCTTCCCTACCTCACACATACACTGAATTGTTTTGAATCAAATCACATACATCATATGATTTCATTTATAAAGATATCAGTAGTGTCTCTAAAATAATGGGACTCTTTTTTAAATAATTAGTATTCTGTGATCGTATCTAAAAAACAGTAATAACTTGGTAATACTATTTTCTTATAATTTGTTTAGTTTCTTTGTTCAAATCATGATTCAAAGATGCTCCATATCTTATAATTGGTGGTTATCACTTGTCTTTAATAATTTACATGTTCCCCAGAATATCTGGGGTTTTATTCATCATATCTTATTTGCTGGTGAAAACAGCTTGTTCTACAGATTTTTCTTTACAGTATGTTTTGCTATTTGCATCCCTATGGTGTCATTCAACACGTTCTTCTGTGCTATGTGTCTTCCATAAGCCCACAGGTAAGCCTAGAGCTGTGTGGTTCAATGTCATAGCCCTTAGCTACATGTGGCTACTTAAATTTAAATTAATCAAGACAGAAACAGAAAGACAAATACCATGCAATGTCACCTATATGTGAAATCCAAAATATGACACCAATTAATTTATTTACACAACAGACACAGACTCACAGACATGGAAACAAATTTATGGTTACCAAAGGGGAAGGAGGTGGAGGAGGGATAAATTAGGAGCTTAAAACTAGCAGATATATAAAAATATATAAACTGAGTGTAAGTGTTAGTCACTTAGTGTAAGTGTTGCAACTCCATGGACTGTGCCTTGCCAGGTTCCTCTATCCATGGGATTCTCCAGGCAAGAATACTGGAGTGGGTTGCCATTCCCTACGCCAGGGGAACTTCCCAACCCAGGGATCGAACCCGGGTCTCCTGCATTGCAGGCAGATTCTTTATGGTCTGAGCCACAAGGGAAGCCCATATTCTTTTCCATTATACGTATGAATCACTTTGCTATACACCAGAAACTAACACAACCTTGTAAATCAGCTATAGTTCAATTTTTAAATTTAAATTAATCACAACCCAATAAATTTTAAAAATTCATTTCCTTAATCACATTAGTCTCCTTTCAAGTTCTCAAAACCCACATGATGCCAAGGACTACTATATTACATGGCACAGATATAAAACATCTCTGTCATCACAGAAAGTTCTATTGAACATTGCTGCTCTTATTCATACTCAGATTAGTTTTTTTCAAAGCTGCTTCACAGGCAATGGTATGGTAGTTCTATCAAGAAGCACATAACATCTTGTCCGTTTTTCATCATGTTAGCAGCCATTGGTGATCGCTGCCTAGACTCAAAAATTCAGGGTGACAAAATTCCAGCTCTATCACTCTTTTTACTTATTACCTGGAATAACTCTATAAAAAGAAGCTGCTTTCCCTCATTTACTCTTTGTCTTAAACTAGTTTGCATAGGAAAGGCAAAGTAACTATCTAATCCTTTCCCCAGTTCTCAAAATAAGTTGGCTCCCTAATCTTTTTTAAGGGAATTTCTTTTTTTATTTTTAAAAGTGTTTATTTATGTATTTATTGGCCATATCGTGTCTTAGTTTCAGCATTCAAGATCTTCTGTTGCAGCACACAGGCATCTCTCTAATTGTATCATCTGTAATCCGCAGTGTAGACTCTAATTGAGGCAAGCTGGCTTAGCTGCCCCACGAAATGTGGAATCTTAGTTTCCCAACCAGGGATCAAACCAGTATCCCTGCCATTGGAAGGCAAACTCTTAGCCATGGGACGACCACCAGGGAAGTCCCCTCCTAAATCTTATAAAGGTGACCAATGAGGCATTTTATTCTGAGAACCATTATGAACCTGTAGGTCTAAACGTATTTGGTATGTTTGAATCAATTGATGTTCCTGGCTACAATTATTAGCCTTACATAAATAAGTTTTCGTATTTTTGCCATATTTTTGGAATTAAATATTAGAAGACTTCTGAGTCTAAAGATAAATGTTCACATAATCTGTCCACCATCTCATGTCTGACATGTGACTACTCCTAGTTATTTGCTGACCTTTTATCCACAGTAAATGCAACTATAAGTTTAAATAAGTAACAGTTTTGTGGTAAATGTTTTAATGCCACTGCCTCTTCAGTCTCACATTGAGAACCACACAATTTTCTAAATGACTGAGCTGGCTGGATTCTGACATAATAGTGGCTTCAACACTTATTAGTAATTGGGGTGATTATTCATTGGAGTCTGGAGGGGTGTCCCACCATCATATTCGAGTTTTCCATAAAATGATTTAAAAATTTTCCAGAACCAGAAAAAAAAAAAACAACAACAACAACATTCAGTGAGATGTAGAAGCTATCCCACCCAAATCTCTCACCTCTCACCTGGAGAAACTAAGGCTCAGCAACAACCTGATTTTCCCAAGTTGTCCCAACAACTGGTATCTCAGTTGGGACTTCCATTCCCTGAAAATGAGAGGCACTTCTGATTTCTTTCTTTCTTTCTTTTCTTTTTTTTTTTTTTTTNAAAAAAAAAAACAACAACAACAACATTCAGTGAGATGTAGAAGCTATCCCACCCAAATCTCTCACCTCTCACCTGGAGAAACTAAGGCTCAGCAACAACCTGATTTTCCCAAGTTGTCCCAACAACTGGTATCTCAGTTGGGACTTCCATTCCCTGAAAATGAGAGGCACTTCTGATTTCTTTCTTTCTTTCTTTTCTTTTTTTTTTTTTTTTTGAGGCTAATTACTCTACATTGTTGTAGTGGTTTTTGCCATACAGACTAACTTCTGCACAGGATTCAACCTTTCCTTAAGGAGCAGCCGTTTCTTCCTGGTCAGGAGACGTGGCCCTCGGCCAGGACAGGAGGAATGATTGGTCCTCGCAGAGCCATCTCTCTTCTCCTTTCCAGCCAACCACGCCAGTCTCCACTTCATTACTGCCAGCCCTGGGTCCCTGTGAACCAGCTTCCAGATGCCTCTCGGCCCAGGAGAAGAACCAGCCCCGGCTGTCACCACTCCCACCTTCCCCAGGGAAAGAGGAAGCCATCCCTGCTCCTGGGAAGTCAGACATGCTGACAGCTAGAATCTGCCCAAGGAAGCTTAGAGCGCCTCCTCACAGACTGGGGGAGCAGGGGCCGCTCCTACTGCGCAGTCCAATCAGGGCTCAGCGAATCTGGCCTGTGACGAAATGAAAGACGTAGGGGGCTGCGGGCAGCTACCCACAAGATCCCTCATTCCACTGCACTGTTCTCTCTGCCTGGGAACACGCGCCCCAAAGGGCGGGACCCTCTCACTGGTCTCTGCTGGCTGGGCTCAACACATGGAGATAAAAGCTTTCTCTCCAGGGGCTTCCCTGGAGGTCCAGTGATTAAGAGTCTGCGTTGCAAAGCAGGGGACGCTGGTTCAATCCCTGGTCCGGGAAAATTCCACATGCCACAGAACAACTAAGCCCGGGCACCACAACTTCGAGTCTGTGCTCTAGGGCTCGGATACCGCGACTGCTATGGCCCATGGGCCTCAGAGCCCGTGCTCCGCAGCAAGAGAAGCCTCCGCAGTAAGAAGCCCGAGCACCACAAGGAAGAGGAGCCCCCGCTTGCTGCAACTGGGGAAAGCCTGCTCGCAGCACTGAAGGCCCGGCGCAGCCAAAAACGATAAGTAAATAAAATTAAATTAAAAAGTTTTCTCTCCAAAAATATGCCAAAGGTCCCTAGAGAGTAAAGCCCCACAACCTGAAACCTTGCATTCTGGAATTGTCAGGTGCATGAACTCTGAATCAAAACTCCCAACAGCCCGCTGAGATCAGCCCACTCTCTTCCTACTTCGGTTCACGCCTAACCTGTACCACCCACCTGTAGCTGCCTGAATGCCTTCTGCTAAATTATCTCCAGAGAACACAGGTCACTCTTTCGTGTATCAGAGACCAGTGATTTACCCTGAGACTCCCAGACCCCTCAGGGATATTTACAAAGTTTTCAAAAAACGTGATAGTTTATATTTCTATTCATAGCTTAACTCTGGGGGGAAAAAAATCAAAGTTGTGTATAGGGAGAGACGAGTTGAATACCTAAAAAACTGGCCATGGGAGACTGCATGAGGGTTCTGTCACCCTCCTGCAGAGCAGAGATTCAGAGCACTTCCTTCTGCACGTTTGCAGCAACATGGATAGACCTCGAGATTGTGATACTGATTGAAGTAAGACAAACAGAGAAAAAGAAATATCCTATGATATAGATTGTGGATTCTAAAAAGAAATGATACAAATGAACCTATTTACAAAACAGAAACAGACTCACAGACTTAGACAATGAACTTATGGTTGCCAGGAGGAAGGAGGGGGGGAGGGATAGTAAGGGAGTTTGGGATGGACATGTACACACTCTTATATTTAAAATGGAAAACCAACAAGGACCTACTGCACGGCATAGGGAACTCTGCTCAATATTATGTAACAACCTAAATGGGAGAAGAATTTGAAAAACTAAAGATACACATATATGTATAACTTAACTGACTCACTTTGCTGTACGTCTGAAACCATCACAACATTGTTAATCAACTAGACGTCAACATAAAATTAAAAGTTAAAAATATTTCACAGGACTTCCCTGGTGGTCCAGTGGCGAAGACTCCATGCTTCCAATGCAGGAGGGCCTGGTTCAATCCCTGGTCAGGGAATTAGATCCTGCGTGTCGCAGCTAGAGTCCACATGCCGCAATTAAAGACCATGCAAACCACAGCTAAGACCCGATGCAGGCAGATAAATGAATTCATTTTTTCAATTTCATGAGGAAGATCAAGAGAGTGGCAGATAGGGGGAATATGTGTCAAAAGAAAAATCTCTTTGGGCGGTAAAAGTGAAAAAAGAGGGGGATTGTGGGGGAAGAAGCACCTGATGCATGACAAGACAAGCACCTGAGACAAGAGCATCTGAGAAGAAAAGAAAATGGTTGAGTGAAAAAGCAATCCTCTACCTATGGATTAGCAGGAATGCCAGGGGTGGGGGAAGTGGCGAAAATAGGCCAGCGTTCAATGCTACCTGCTGGGAACCTACAAATGATTTTTGGTGCAGAGCAGTTTTTGTTGCCACTATTATTTTTATTGAGTTTGTTTGAGGTTTTGTTTTTGTTTTTAAGAAAAAAGAGAAGGAGTCAATATATTGAACACTTCTGTGCTAGGAATTGGGCCTGGCATATGATGTGTATTACTCCAATAGGCTCACGAAAAGCAGATTTCAGTTCAACCAATGAGGAAAATGAAGTTGTTTAAAGATAAATAAAACACTTAACTGCAACCCCCCGCCCCCATTCTTTCTAGAATAGCCCAAATTGCTCAAACAGTGCCTGTTAATGCCTGACATCCTGGGGTCACTATTAAAGAGCACCCCCTTTTCACTCTGGTGTCTGGGTTTGGATATAAATTAAATAACCACCCTAGGTTGCAGCTACATGGTTGCTCTGTCGAATCCTCCAGGGACTTTCACAGGGAGGGTCTAGAATCAGAGCCATCCTCAATGGCCTCTTGCCTGAGCATCCTCAAGACAAAGGAGTTCCTGAGAATAGAAGGAACCATGAGAAGACAGTAGCAGAGAGACATGAGAAGAGTCCCACGTTGAGAAATCAAAACACGTCTGACTTCTGGAACTTTCCTGAACATCATCATGACTCACACATGAGCCTTTTGGAGCTCTGAGAAATGCAAAACCGCAGATGTAATCCCAGCAGAAGCTGAGGTCACAGTGGCCGCTTTCAAGGGATGGCCCACCTGGCCGGCTTAGGACGCCCTCGAGGAGGAGGACGGGGGGCACTTGAAGAAGCCCCATCGTCATGGAGCCATGCCCTGCCCCACCGTCCCTGCAGCTGTGGCTGGACAGCTTCAGCATTTGGAGTCCTGGCTCCTGTGACTGGACAGCTTCAGGGTTTGGAGTCCTGGCTCCGGACAGCAGTGTTTAGACGGTTCATCAAAGCCCTGCCCCCACCTCCCACCCAGGCATGGTCTGCAGACCCTCACAGTGTCCAGGAAATTGACATCTGTGGGTTCAAGCAGGATGTCAAGGCTGCTGGAGACGTTCTATTTGTGCCTTCATCTGAATAATTTAACACTCCCTCCAAAATAGACTATCATTAGAATTTGTCAATTCCTGTGCAGACAGCCTCAGAAAAGAGAGAGAAGGGAAGAGAAAGTTCCCACATATGTTGCCTTGGAGTAGTGGAACAGGAGGCTGGGTTCTGCGCTGTTCTTTTTTCTAGAGTCAGAGCCCGCTGCTCACTGGTGCACCTGGCCCCGCGGGAACTGCTTCCCTAACGTGTGTCCTTACCCCTCAACCCACGTCTTCTGCTGCGTCCATCAGACAGAGACCAAAGGCCAGTTCTTACAGATCCACTGGTCTGTGCCCCCCACCACCACTTCCTGTGTGTGTGTGTGTGTGTGCATGCGCTCAGTCGTGTCTGTCTCTCCGTGACCCCATGGACTTTAGCCCACCAGGCTCCTCTGTCCATGGGACTCTCCAGGGAAGAATATTGCAGTGGGTTGCCATTTCCTTCTTCAGGAGATTTTCCCAACCCAGGGATCAAACCCAGATCCCATGTGTCTCCTGAAATGGCAGGCAGATTCTTTACCACTGTGCCATCTGGAAAGCCTGCCACTTATCTTATGTGGGGCATACTCAGGTCACGTCTATGACCCTCCGTTTCTTCATCTGCAAAGCATGGCCTCCAGGACTTCCCTGGTGGTCCAGTGGCTAAGACTCCAAGCTTCGAATGCAGGGGGCCTGGGTTCGATCCCTGGTCAGGGAACTAGATCCCACATAGCCAAATAAATAAATAATTATTTTTTTAAATAACATGCCCTCCCTCATAGGGTTTTCATAGTATTAAATGAGCTAATTTCTCCAGGTCTGGCACACAATACAAGCCTGTCTTTAGTCTGCTGTTCCCTATCAGGCACTGACCTTAAACAAAACGATGCTAGTTCTCATGAGGTACCACAGACAGGAACAATCTCCAGCCCTGCATAATCCCACTTTCTTCCCATTGCTTAGCTTGACCATGCTCATGGGAAAACAAAAACAATCAAAATAAAACATTTGTGTATATATACACAATATATGTACACAATATGTATATGTACACAATGTATACATATACACAATATATACATATACACATATACATGGATTACATATATGATACACACATATGCACACACACACACACACACACACACGGGCTCATCAGCTCAGCCTCCAGCCTAGATGCTCACATCAGCTGAGCCCCAGTTCTGCTTGTCAGTTTGTTGAGCCCCTGGTTACTGCCTAGTTATCCCCCATGAGGGCTGTTCCAAACCTTTTCCATAAACCCCACTCACTTCCAAAACCTTCCCTCTCACTTCACCCCATTCACTGAGTCCCGCAGCCTTGTCTCCAAACGTCTCCACCCTCCTCCCACCCAGGCTCTCTGCACACCATCACGCCCGAAGACCAGCCTCCTGCTGTGCGCAGCCCTACCTGCACCCGTGGGGTCCCAGACTTGGCTCCATCCACCACCTCCTCCCCTGCATCTTTCTTCTCACTTGGTTTTTATTCTGTAAAAATGCTCAAGCCCCACACATTCTAAAAACACTTCTCCCTCTGCTCTTTCTCACTAAGTCACTCTACATTGTCTCCTTCCTTCTTCCACCATCCTGAGAAATCTCTGGGTTCGCTGGCCTGTGTCCCCGCCTGCATACTTGTTTCTTCACCCCTGGAGTTGCACTTCTTGTTCTCAGGACTGTGCTGAAAGCCTCTCCTCCAGACTCACTGATTCTGTCCTATTACGGTTCAGAGGTCTCTCGTGGGTCCCCGTCCTCCTGGATCCCCCCTTCGGCAGACCTCCCCTACTCTGGGGTCCGTGGCACCAGCCCTCTCCTGGCTCTCTCTCCTTCCTCCCTGAATGCCCTCTCTCTCATCCCCCCTGCCATCTCTCTCTCATTCCATGTTCATTATCCTCCACCTCCTTTTTATTTTTCATATTCATTTATTTGGCTGCACTGGGACTTAGCCACAGCACACAGGATCTTCAAGCTGTGGCATGCAGGATGTAGTTCCCTGACCAGGAATTGAACCAGGTCCCCTGCCTTGGGAGTGTGGAATCTTAGCCACTGGACCATACCTCCTTTTTATATGGGAATATTCCCTAAGGCTCTCTCACGGCACTTTTCCCTTCTATCTGTACTCTCTCTCCGTGGAAGACTATACAACCTCTTCCCCCACAGCACATTTCAGCCCTAGCCAAGCACATAACTCAGCCCTGACCTTGCCCCCTGAATTTGCCATCAGCTCACGAGTCTGCCCACTAAGACGTCCACAGGCCTCTGAAATGCTCAAATGGAATTCAAAATTCCTCCAGCCCCATCCTCTTTCCAGTTGCCCTAACCCTGGAACTCCAGCAGCTGACTGCTCCCTCCTTCCTCAGCCCCACTCCCCATACCTCCTAGCCCTGCAGTCTCAGCATCACGTCATCACAGTCCCTCTTTCCCCTTCCCACCGCCACCCAGGTTCAGGCACTGGCCTCCCCCACCTGCCAACACAGCAACCGTCACGTGGCCTCAGGCCTGCAGCCCCTCATCTCCCGAGTACCATTCCCGCCACCCTGCTCTGCACTGTGGAGCTTTCCTTGAATGGCTGTTGACATGCACTCCCTTTGCTGAGCCTTCCAAGTGCCAGTCACTGAGCTAAGCATTCTCCCCACGTTACCCCATTCCACTCTCCTAAGATCCCTACGTGTGCACCATATCTGCCTCCACTCTATGGCTGATGAAGTAGAGCCCAAGGGAAATCATGCTCGTGGGCACACAATTAGCGAAGAGTCTAACCAGCAAATGAGCCTAAAACCACTTGACTGCCTCCAACGGCAGACCAGATTAGACCAAAACAATTCCCTCCAAAGAAACCTCGGTAGAACCGAGTGTATAACACAGGGAATTCTACTCAGTGCTCTGTGGTGACCTGGTAAACAGGAAGGAAATCTGAAAAAGAGAAGCTATTCGTATGTGCGTGGCTGATTCACTTTACCATACGGGGGAAACTAACAACCTCGTAAAGCAAATATCAGTGTGAGTCACTCAGCTGCGTCTGACTCTTCACGACCCACAGACTGCAGGCTGCCCAGGCTCCTCTGTCCGTGGGATTTTTCAGGCACAAATACTGGAGTGGGTTGCCATGCCCTCCTTCAGAGGATCTTCCTGACCAAAGGTTCGAACCTGAGTCTCCTGCATTGCAGGCAGATTCTTTACCATTGCCACCAGAGAAGCCCTATACTCTAATTTTTAAAAATAATAAATAAATGGTCCACGTCTAGGGGGAAAAAAAAAAAAAAGAAGCCTGGGGTGGCTCCCTGCTGCCTGCCAATTTCCCCAGCACCAGAGCTCCCAGGGCTCCCCAGCAGCCACATAACCATCACACTGGTTGCTCTGTGTGTCGTTCCCTTTGGGTTCTGACCACCTTGTGGCCACATCTGTGCCCTCAGATCATGTTCCTGTTCTGGGCTATTGACTTGGCTGGCTTCACCATCTCACTTGGTTGCTCCCTCCTCCCCCCATGCCAGCTCCTGCAGACAAGGATTTCTCCTTCATTGGCACACCCGGCACTTTATACCTTGGCCACGGCCTTCGTTTCCACTGACCTTACGTGATGGTCATGTACGTGTTCATTTTCGCATCACCTCAAGGGCAGATACCTGCAATGTACTTATTTCTGTACATGGCACATACCTGACCCATTGTTGTTTAGTTGCTAAGTGATGTCTGATTCTTTTGTGACCCCATGGACTGTAGCCCTCCAGGCTCCTCTGTCCTTGGGATTTTCCAGGCAAGAACACTGGAGTGGGTTGCCATGTTCTCTTCTAGGAGATCTTCCCAACCCAGAGATCCAAGCCGAGTTTCCTGCCTTGGTGGACAGAGTTCTTCACTACTGGCCCAGGGCACATTAAATATTTGTTGAAATGACTTGATCTCAGGATCTCCCATAGAAACTGTCACCATGATTATTTCACCCCTGTTTGTAAAGCAATATGATGAAACTTGCATAAGGCAACGTTGGGATCTCGTACTCAATTAAGTGGAAGATGGGGGTGGGTTCCAGACCCTAGCTCACTAGCTGGTCCGCTCACTTGTTCTGGCTCCATGCAGAAAGCTCACTGCTTACAAGCTGCCAAGTTAATTTTCAAGGAAAGAACAGAACAGCTTTCACATTCTGACACCTCCTCCTGCTCTGCCATCCCACCTTCTTGAGAACTGGCCTCTGAGGATGACTCATCGGTGGGAGAGGGTGAAAACAGCTCCCAGGAGGGGGCTGACAATCTCTGCTAGACAGAGCGGGGCTGGTGACAGCATGTGTTCCCGCCGGGTGGAGAGGCATTTTCTCCGCCATCTCAGGTTTGATTTGAGCCCTGGGGATAAGGCTAAGAAAGATAAGAGCATTCAGAAGTGCACTCACCTTCTTTTATCTGAGGAATATGCTCGAATACCTGGGGGATGCTTCTCTGTGCAAATAGCACCAAATGCCATTCTTCCCTCCCTCCACTCAAGTCTCCTTACAGTCCACAAAATGCAAGTCACTTTAATGCATCTAATGAGAAAAAGACAAGAAAAGCTCAAAGAACTACTCCTGAATCTGCTTGGCTTTGCAGAGTTAACATAGAAATCCGGACTATATCTCACAAGGTAATTATATTCAATATCCTGGGATAAATCATGATGGAAAAGAAGATTTTAAAAAAAAGAAGAAGAAGGTATGTATGTACATTCATGAGTCATTTTGCAGTACAGCAGAAATTAACACAGCATTGTTCATCAAACATACCTCAATCAGTCAGTACAAAGAAATCCTGGTCACCACCGGGACTATTTTTGCACTCCAGTATTCAGGGATTAAAACCTGAACTCCGCCTACAAAGGCACCACGCAGAGCCTGGCACAACTCTTATACCAAATGTCTCTCTCCTCCTTCCCCTCAACCCACCCCACCTCCCTACTGACATCTCAGCTCCAGACACACAAACATCCTTCTGGGCTGTCCCTGCGTCTATTCTACTCATCTGTTATGCCTCTAGAGTATTTCTTCTCTTTCTGATTCAAAGGTTATTTCTTCCACATAAAGAGCTTTTCTTTTCCAAAATCAGAACAGGGTGGACAGTCTGCTTTCTAAACACCTGCTGAGCCTTTCTGCTGGAAGATGATGCTGGACAATGCTGCCAGCATGCAGGTTTGGAGCACAGAACGCCTCTCTGGCAGAGGCCGAACGAGTTTGCTCTGCATCAGGCACGCAAAAGGCGCAGCTGATCTCTTTTCAGCCTGGCCTCTGCCCATTATTAGACCATCCCAGAAATGCTTAAATTTACCTCCCACTCTCCCCACCCCATCTCATGCACATTCTTCACTTTTCTGTAAAGATAAGGCTAAGCAGCCAGGGGAAAGAAGGGTTGAGAACATTTCACGAGCATCTGCCATGCACTCAGCTCAGAGTTGGGATTTTGACATTCATTTGGTCCTTACAAGGACTCTCCAAGATAGGTATGGTTATTATCCCATTGTATGGAAGGAGGAACGGAGGCAGGCTCAGAGAGGTTAAGCTACTTGCCAAATATCACTCAGCTGGTGATTGATGGCATTTAGCAGTTGAGCCCTTCTTTCAGCTTCAAAGCCTGGTCTACAAGATTATCTCTGTGGTCTACAGTACAAATGACCAGACTGAACTGTTTGAGAACAATATTCACATTTTAAACATCTCTATATTCCTCACAACACCCACCAAAGAAAAGCCACTCTGTGTGTAATGAAAGAATCCACGTATGCGTGAACAATTTAACAAAATAAGAGATCTACCTACTTCCTTCTGAAGGTGATCTGTACCCTGATTTGTTGATTAAGTTTTACAATAAAGCCAAGTGCAGAGAGACCCCGGAAAGCAAGGACTGTTAGCTTTTGAAACAGACACGGCAATCCCTGGCACATCACATGAAGAAATAGACTTGTGTTTCCTGGTGGATGGGATGGTAAAGAACCCACCTGCCACTGCAGGAGACTCGGGCTTGATCTCTGGGTCAGACCAATCCCCTGGAAAAAGGAATGGCAACCCCCCTCCAGTATTCTTCCCTGGGAAATGCCACGCACAGAGGAGCCTGACGAGCTACAGTCCATGGGGTCGCAAAGAGTCAGACAGGACTGAGCAACTAAATAACAACATGCTTTCATTTCTGCTTTCCTGCCCCTGGTTAGGAATTATATTCCTTCTTATGAAGGAAATACTAATGGAAATAAGTTTTGATGTCCCTGTCTGTTATATGGATTGGAAAGGAACACAGTGCAATGTCAATGATGGGGCTACTGGCGGAAATGGGTGCCAATCCCAGAAAACTACTCAGCCTCTGTGACCCTCAGTTTCCTGGACTTTCGCGTGGGTTATGACAACATCCCCACTGCCTCACCAGGTTGGGATATCCAACTTCAAAGATTAGAGTGAGCAGCCATTGTTGAGGCTGGGTGTCACTAAAGTGAACGGCTGACCGTCATCCAAGAGTGTTCCCAAAAGGATGCTCTTAACTCAGTAAGGATAATTGTGTGGGGATTTTCCTGGCAGTCTAGGGGTTAAGACTCCATGCTCTCAATCCAGGTTTGATCCCTGGTCAGGGAACTAACATCTTCCATGCTACATGGCACAGTCAAAAAAATAAACAAAAAGACACCAGTTTTTAAAAGGGCATAACTGTGGGAGGCAGAAGAGTGACCTCCCAAAGCTGTCTACATCCTAATCCCTGGAATCTGTGGACATGCTATTTGACATAGCAAAAGGGACTCACAAGTGTGATTAAACAAAGGATCTTATGATGCAGAGGCTATGCTGAGCTATGAGAGTGGACTCATTGTGATGACAAGGGTCCTCATAGAGAAGAGGAAGACAGGAGGGGGAAAGTCAGAGCGAAATCAGAGAAGGCTAAGCTGCTGGATATGAAGGTGGAGAAAAGGGCACAGGCCTGGAGATACAGTCAGCTTCTAGAAACCATAAAAGGCAAGGGATCAGGTTCTCTCCTCCAGCCTGCAGGAGAATACAGCCCTGCAGGCACCTTGATTTCAGCCAGGGAGACCCATTTCGAATTCCGACCTCTAGAACCGTAAGATAATTTATTACTGTTTAGCCGATAAATTGTGTCCTACTCTTTTACAACCCTCATGGACTGTATCCCACCAGGCTCCTCTCTCCCTGGGATTTCCCAGGCAAGAATACTGGAGTGGGCTGTTGTTTCCTGCTCCAGGGGATCTTCCCAATCCAGGGATCAAATCCATGTCTCCTGCATTGCAGGTGGATTCTTTACCATTGAGCCATGCAGGAAGCCCTTATAAGATAATACATGTGTGTATTTTTACCCACTATGTGGTGATTTGTTACAGCAGCAAAAGAAATAAACATAATATCCCTGCCGAAGGTCTGGCTGTCACCCCAAATAAGGTTTCATCAGGCCTGCAACACAAGTCTCTCTCTCATTCCCCATTGATTCCAGACAGCAACCAGAAGGCCTGACTGGTGTGCAAGGAGACACCTACTGGTAAGTCAGAATCCTCATCTTGGCATAACCAGGACCCCCTATCTTATTAGGCAGATCAGCATGGGAGACCCACCTGTATTTGGAAGGATGCTGAGAAGAGCAGGACTGGAGGAGGCTGAGGCAGATGAGTCACGCTCTCTGGCCTCCAGCTCAGACCCTGGCACCTGTGCCCCCACGGTAGGCACAGCCTTGCCAATACCTGGGTCTGCTGGCTAGAACGTCCTCTTTCTTGGGCAGTATTTGGAAGGCACTGCCAGCATCACCTTCTGAGAAGCTCATTTTTCTGCACATACTTGACTGATCAACACCTCGTAAAAGTGTTAAATGTGTTCTTTCTTTAGAATAGCAACAATTAAATATGTCATACACTAGAAGCTTGGAAGGACTGATGCCGAAGCTGAAGCTCCAACACTCTGGCCACCCGATGCAAAGAACCGACTCATTGGAAAAGACCCCGATGCTGGGAAAGACTGAAGGCAGGAGAAGAGGATGACAGAGGATGATGGTTGGATGGCATCACTGACTCAATGGACATGAACTTGGGCAAACTCTGAGAAATGGTGAGGGACAAGGATGTCTGACGTGCTGCAGTCCATCAGGTCAAAAAGAGTTGGACATGACTCTGCCACTGAGCAACAACAACAAACGCTAAAAGCATTTAGAACACAGCAAGCACTCAACAAATTTCAGGGATTTCCATGATCTGCCCTGGAATGCAGGGACATGGGTTCAATCCCTGGTTGGGGAACTAAGATCCCACGTGCCATGGAGCAGCTAAGCCTGCCAGCCTAAACTACTGAACCCACATGCTCTGGAGCCTGCATGCCACAACTAGAGAGCCCATGCACTGCAACAAAAGATCCCCCATGACGCAATGAAGATACCACATGCTGCAACTAGGACCGGAGGCCGTCAAGTAAATAAATAACTATATTTAAAAAAAACAAATTTCAATTACTATCAATATTATTATCATCATTGTTAATTTATTCAATCCAGTTGTGTTCAAGTGCAGTGGGACTGTGGGCCCTTTTGTCTCTTCAAGGAAACTTAAATTTCTCTCTCTGCTCTTTATCCCTTGGTGTTAAACTTCCAGCTTCCCAAGGGGAGCTTCACCTCTTGTGCTGACTGCCAGTGGTCATTATACAGAGTTCAGCTGGGATCGCTGTTTCATGATCTATAGGGTCCTTTTCAATAAATGGGAAAATGTATGTGAAACTGCAAGTACAGTGCCTGGCACAGAACAGAAACTCAACAGTGTCTGTATTCTCACTTATTAGCTCTCGGTTATAGATTGACTTATGTTCCCTCGTAATTCATACATTGAACACCCAGTGCCTCAGAATGTGACTGTATTTGGAGACGGGACCTTTAAAGAGGTGACCCGGGAGGCACCAGGGGTAAAAAACCCTCCTGCCAATGCAGGAGACATAAGAGACGCGGGCTGGATCCCTGGGTCAGGAAGATCCCCTGGAGGAGGGCATGGCAACCCACTCCAGTGTTCTTGCCTGGAGAATCCCAAGGACAGAGGAGTCCATGGGGCTGCAAAGAGTCAGACACAACTGAGAGATTGAGCAGGAAGTTCAATGAGGCCCTCAGGGTGGACCCTGACCCAATCTGATCAGAGTTCTTGTAAGAGGAGGGCCTTCCCTGCTGGTCCAGTGGTTAAAAATCTGCCTGCCCGTGCAGGAGAAACAGATTCGATCCCTGGTGTCCAGGAAGACTGCACACGCTGTGGGGCAACTAAGCCCATGTACCACAGCGGCTTAGCCTGAGTGCCCAGAGCCTGTGCTCCACGACAAGGGAAGCCCACGAACCGCAACTGGAAAGCAGCCCCGCTCTCCAACTAGAGAATGCCTGCACACAGCAACCAAGGCCCGGCGCAGCCGAAACTAACATTTTTAAATGCTAAATAAGTAAGCATTTTAAAGAAAGAAGAGATTAGGACATGCCGGGATTCACCAGAGATACACACACAGAGGAAGAGCGCGTAAGAAGACATCAGCTGGGCTACTGTCCACGAGTCAAGGAGAGAGCCCTCAGGAGAGATGAACCCGCAGGCACCTCGACCTGGACTTTCAGCCTCCAGAACAGGGAGATCTCCTGCCGTCCAAGGCTCTCCTGGGAAAGACTGATGCTGCAAGGACTGAAGGCAAAAGGCAAAGAGGGTGGCAGAGGATGAGATGGTTAGACGGCATCACTGGCTCGATGGACATGAACATGGGTAAACTCCGGGAGTTGGTGATGAACAAGGAGGCCTGGTGGGCTGTGATTCATGGGGTCGCAAAGAGTCGGATGCGACTGAGATACTGTTCAACAACACCAAGCCTCTCCCGCTCTGGCAAACTAATACCACTCCCTTTCAAGAACAAATAATGGCTGTATCTCTGGACGACAGGAAGCTGTTTTAAGTCTGACTTAAAAGAGGTCTCTGATCCCTGTTTGGGCCCAGGGGTTTCTGTTGTGTGAAGCAAGGGTGCATATTTTCCCAGTAGGACTTGGAGGCTGTGCCTGGCACTCAGGAAAACGCATCTCACTTCCTGAAGAAGGGGGTGTCATTCTTTGCACAATCCCCCCAGAGCCCTTCACGAAGAGGAGAGCCGTGCATCGTGGCCTCACGGAGGAAACGCAGCACTGGCACCTCGGATACGGAGAACTGTAAAATCGCAGATGACAGATTCGTGACTCCCCTGGGGGAATAAATAGCAAGAACAGATGGGCCCCGAGGCTGGGAGGTTTCATGTAAATCTTAATAGCATTCTGATAACGTAATGAATGTGGTGAGAAAAGAAGAGCAAACCAGTATCAGCAAGGCAAGACACAGTTTTTTCCACCCTGAGGATTACCCAGGAGGACCATTCTGTGAGGAGGACACGCAGAGATTGACCAGAGATACACACACAGAGGGAAATCATGTAAGAAGACATCAGCTGGGCTAAAGGAGAGAGCCCTCAGGAGAAAATGAACCTGCGGCACCTCGACCTGGACTTCCAGCCTCCAGAACAGGGAGAAGAGGAGGCTGGAAGAGGAGCCATGGGATGAGGAGAGCACCACAGGGCTCCATGGAGAGCTGCTTCCCAAGGAATTTAAGAGTCCTCTCTGAACCGGCTTCCCAGGTGGCTCAGTGGTAAAGAACCCACCTGCCCATGTAGGAGATGCGGGTTCTATCCCTTTCAGGAAGATCCCCGGGAGGAGGAAACGGCAACCCACTCCAGTATTCTTGCCTGGAGAATCCCACGGACAGAGGAGCCTGGCGGGCTACAGTCCATAGCATCTCAGAGAGTCAGACAGGACTGAGTGACTGAGTACAACTTTGAACTGGCAAAGCTAAATGCCTTATGATGGGGTAACCTCCAGANAACCCACTCCAGTATTCTTGCCTGGAGAATCCCACGGACAGAGGAGCCTGGCGGGCTACAGTCCATAGCATCTCAGAGAGTCAGACAGGACTGAGTGACTGAGTACAACTTTGAACTGGCAAAGCTAAATGCCTTATGATGGGGTAACCTCCAGAGCGATGCTCCCCCCATCTGCCCTATGCACTGCTTCAGGGCGTCTCTCTGGGCAGCAGTCTTCCCCGTGGCCCTGGGTAACTTCCAGGTAAAAGAGTAATCTAGGAACAGTGAGGGGACACAGGCCACGTGTGCTCAGTGCTCAGGAGGGTCTCGCCTGGAGATGGCTTATCTAGTGAGTCCAGCCTGTTCCCAATTAATCTCTCCCTGTTCATCTCTAGAGACTCTCAGTGAAGACATGCCCAATGTAAAGAGTCCTGGACAAGGAATCTGAAGGTGTGGATCACAGTTCTACCACATGCCAACCATGAGACACTGGATAAGTGACTCAGCTTCTCTGTAAAGTGGGAATAATACTTTCTACCTTGTGGGAATTTTTGGAAAAGAGCAAAGGAGGTCTACTCTTTAGAAATGGCAGGCACTGAACACACACCAACTCCCCTCCATTTGTGTCCCATGAATAGAACAATGTTCATGGAGTTTATTGCATGGATCTTGGCTTTCTTGGGTATTCCTTGATAAACAAATGCAGGCTTCGAGGTTTGAGGGCCCACAAGCACCGTCTCTTTCTCAAGCTTTTATTTAAACACGTGTCTTGGAAAGTGCAGGACTAAGAATCGATGAAACATTGGGAAAGATAAGCCCAGGTGCTCAATATCTTAACTGGGGAGTCCAGCGTTGTTCAGTCCCTCATAGAGACAAAAGAAGCAACGGGAAGCAGCAGAGGGGATGGAGAAGGAGTCAGACCTGGGGTGCCAGCTCCGCAGCAGAGAACAAGCAGGGAACTGGTGTCCAAATGGCTCACAAGACAAAAGGAGTAGAATCATTACCCATGAGAAGAAAGCTGAGCAGTTAAAGATGCTCCAGACAGGGCACCCCTGCTTTCCCAGCTGAGTCCTCAGAGAGGATGTTTGGGGACCCCACTTGTCTTGATGGGTGGCAGGGAGCACCTCTGATGAAACCTACTCTGAATCAGGCTTTGTGCTCATCTTAGATGCATCCACAACACCCCTAGCCTTATACTTATTACATATATTTATAGTAAGTCCCCTACATATAAACAAGTTCCATTCCAAGAGTGCATTGGCAAGTCTAATTTGTTTGTAAGTCCAACAAAGTTAGCCTAGGTACCCAGCTAATGCAATCAGCTATATAGTACTGTACTGAAAGAGGTTTATAATACTTTTCACAAAAATAATACATTAAAAAACAAACACACACACAAAAGAAACATTTTTAATCTTATAGTACAGGACCTTGAAAGGTACAGTAGCACAGTACAACAGCTGGCATGCAGGGGCTGGCATGGAGTGAACAGGCCAGAAGAGTTCCTGGTGGAGGAGGGAGACGAGGTGGGAGAGGGTAGAGCTGAAGGGTCATCAGCAGGAGCAGACGGGGTGGAAGCAGTGATTTCACTCACGACTGAGTGAGTGAAACCTTGATGGCACAGGTTCTGGTTCTTTGCTGGAATCAGATGCACAGTTGCATTTTTGAAAGCGTGAAACTTGAAGGTTCGCGTGGAGAGGACTGACTGTATAGTACCTGACATAGTGGGGGTTTGCACATGGGGCCGTTTAGCACATATTGGGAATACAGTCTCTTGTAGTCAGGCTCCTGAACAAGCAATGTTTTTCAAAATAGTTTATAAATAGATTCTTTCTTGAGGTGGATGGAGAAGGAGTGGGCGTGGCAGAGAGGGAAAAATTTCCCTGACTGGGATGAGGACTCGTGAGTTTTAAGAGAATTGATGTTCTAATCGCATCTGTTTTCCTTTGTAAGCCAACTCTCTTTCCTTCTAGCTAGTGGGTGATCTGTTTGGTTTGCCCAGCTATTGAGTCCACCTTCAGAAAGAAAATCAAAAATATAAAAATGTAAAAGTGATCAGAGAATATGATAGGCGTGAAAGACAAAGAAAGGAGATTCTAGCCAAGAACTGTGGGTGACTTTAGGAGGAAAATAAAAATGTCAGAAAACAGAAATGACAACCGAAGGTTTACTCTGTCAGGGTCGAAAACCTTGGCTGCACATCAGGATCACTGGGCAGTTTCTTTAAGAAATCCAACTTTCCCGTGCCACCCCTAGAGTCTGGCTTAAGTATCCTTAAGGAGAGTTAGGATATTGCTTGGGTTTTTTTTGTTGTTTTGTTTTTTTAATAAACTCCTCAGCTGATCCCAATACACAGCCAGGATTGGGAACAAAAGCACTGGATAAAAATTTGCCTAATATAAAGAAAATCTTCACTCTTCAAATTCATGTGCTGTGCTGTGCTAAGTCCCTTCAGTCATGTCCGACTCTGTGTGACCCTACAGACTGCAGCCTGCCAGGCTCCTCTGTCCCTGGGATTCTCCAGGCAAGAACACTGGAGTGGGTTCCCATTTCCTCCTCCAGGGGATCTTCCCTGACCCAGGGGTCAAACCCTGGTCTCCTGTGTCTCCTGCACTGGCAGGCAGCTTCTTTACCACTAGCACCACCTGCGAAGCCCCTTCAAATCCATAGTGTTCACCAAAGTTCAAGCAAAGCGCACCCCATTCTAACACTTTCTTAATTTCAAAGAGAAAATTTTAATATGTTATTAACATAAGAAAAAAACTTAGTATTTTCATAGACTATTTCCCTGCCACTTTAAACTACAGGAGATAATTTGCTGGAATCTTAAGGGAGGGGCTATAGTGTAACTGCTCAGGCTCCAGAATCTAAAAGTCTTGACTAGGTTTCTCTGTTATTTACTGCCTGAATCATCTTGGGTAAATTGGGAAGATTAATGAGATATTATATTTAAACTAACCAAAGCCCAGCATATAATCCTCAGTGAGGGTTAGGTTTTTTCCTATTATTTTCTTTTCTTTTCTTTCTTTTTATTTTTTGTCTTTGGAATTCTTCGTTTCATTAAGATTCTCACAAAATACAATTTCCTATTATTTTCTTAATTTAATAGTTTTGTTATTTTAAAATACAAAGCTTCATAGACTGAAAATAAACATTGGATAAATAAAGAAATATACCATGTTCTGTAATGCCAATTGTCACCAAATTAACAAGTAATGTAACTACATAAATATAAATGTAATTGGTAGTGGAATTAAACTATAATTCCTATCCAAATTCCAACAGGATTTTTTCTTCACTCAGTATGATGAGCTTTTGCCTAGGCATTTTACAATATGATAACCCTGTCCAGAGTCTGGACAGTTAGAAAAGGATTGAGTTTAGGATTCCCTCGGTAAGTTCCTGCTTTGCTTTTTCCAGGGTTCCTTTTAAGATAACTAATTAGAGTTAGTGAAAGTGAAAGTGAAATTTCTCAGTTTTGTCCAACTCTTTGCCACCCTATGGACTATAGCCTACCAGGCTCCTCCATCCATGGGATTTTCCAAGCAAGAATACTGGAGTGGGGTTCCATTTCCTTCTCCAGGGGATCTTCCCGACACAGGGATTGAACCCAGGTCTCCCGCACTGTAGGCAGATGCTTTACCACCTGAGTAGCCACCCTGCCTGGGGACTCGGAGACCCCTGACCCAGCTGGCATTCCACCCACCGAGCCAGCTGGTGACCTCCCGTGTCCTCCCAGGAAAACAAGCCCCACCAACCCTCCAGGGTTGTGACTATTTGCTCCTGGGTTTTGCTCCAAACAGGGTACGTTGCTACCTAGGCAGCTATTAAACCCTTCAGTGGGGTGGCTCAGATGGTAAAGCATCTGTCTAAAATGTGGGAGGCCCGGATTCAATCCCTGGGTCGGGAAGATCCCCTGGAGAAGGAAATGGCAACCCACTCCAGTATTCTTGCTTGGAAAATCCCATGGACGGAAGAGCCTGGTAGGGTACAGTCCACGGGGTTGCAAAGAGTCAGACACAACTGAGTGACTTCACAATTAGAGTTAAGCACATGAAAAATTAGTGACCTTCATCTATATATATATACAATGGACTATTACTCGGCCATAAAAAGGAACAAATATGAATCAATTGAACTAAGGTGGATGGAACTACAGCATGCTCTACAGGGTGAAGAAAGTCAGAAAAAGAAAAACAAATAACATATATTAATGCATATACATGAAATCTAGAAAAATGATACTGATTAACCTATTGGCAGATGTAGTGATAGACCCATGGACATAACAAGGGAAGGAGAGGGTGGGACCAATTAAGAGAGTGGCACTGACATATATACACCGTCATCTGTAAAACAGACAGCTAGCGGGAAGCTGCTCTGTAACACAGGGAACCCAGCCTGACGCTCTGTGATGACCTAGAGGGGTGGGTTGGGGAAGGGAAGGCTCCAGAGGGAGGAGATATACATATAGTTATGACTGACTCACATTCTTATATGGCAGAAACCAACACAGCACTGTAAAACAACTATCCTCCAATTTTTAAAACATTAATTAATAAAAAGAAAATAACCACACAGAGTTAAGCCCATGAAAAATCAGCAACTTCTGGCCCAACCACCTTATAAGCAACAGGCACTTACTACACTGCCCTCAGTCTCCTGCTGGCTCGTGACCTGGGACAGAAGACGGCCCTTTCCCCGCCACAAGTGTGCCCGCTTGCTTCCTTGGTGCAGGCGTATTGAAACTGCTCCTTCAATCAAAACCCACCCCTGAAACCCAAAGCTAGCATTCTCAGACAGCCTAAAGGGGTGGGTTGGGGAGGGGGCTGAGAGTGAGGTTGAAGGGGAAGGGGACATATGTATACCCATGGCTGATTCATGTCGATCCATGAAACCATCACAATGTTCTAATTATCCTTCAACTAAAAGTAAATTTTAAAAAATTTAATAAAACCACCCCTGAAGTTCCCCTTCCCCAACGTGGAACCTCAGATGCTGAAGGAGCCACTTGCCAATCCTATACAGATGGCTTGTACCCCCTCATTCAGCAGGTCAGAGTTTGCATATTCTTAATTCAATACACCAGCTCTGGCTTCTCAACACATTTGGCAACATAACTCAGTAATTCACCTGGAAGAATAAATGGGTGAAAATACCCAAGTAAAAGTCACTCAGCCAACTCTTTGTGACCCTATAGACTGTAGCTCACCAGGCTCCTCTGTGTATGGAATTCTCCAAGAAAGGATACTGGAGTGGGTTGCCATTCCCTTCTCCAGGAGATCTTCCCTGGAGATCAAACTCTGATCTCCTGCACTGCCGGCAGATTCTTTACCATCTGAGCCAAATACCAAAGGAACATTTTAAAAATAAGATTGAAGAGGGATTTGTACTTCTAGACATGAAAGCAGAACATAAAAGTATAATAATTACATGAGTTTGAGACAGAGAGATCAAATAGAGCAAAATATACAAGTGGGTTTTCAACTTAGTGGGGAAAGGAGCATTCACTAAGTGGTGTCGAAAGACTGATCAACAACAGCTAAAATGAACTAAAATAGAGTTGGGCTTCCCTGGTGGCTCAGTGGTAAATAATCCACCTGCCAATGCAGCAGGTTTGGTCCCTGGGTTGCGAAGATTCTCTGGAGAAGGAACTGGCAACCCATTCCAGTATTCTGGCCTGGGAAATTATACAGATAGAGGATCCTGGCGGGCTACAGTCCATGGGGTCACAAAGAGTCGGACACAACTGAGTGAACACAACAAAACAGAGATTAATTCCCTACCTCCCACCATAAGATCATAATAAAGTAAAAATGATTAATAGCTTACATATAAAATTAAAATGGCAAAAGCAGTCCAAATTTACAGGGTAAGGAAATTTTAGGGTAAGGGAAAACTTAAGCATGAAAAGAATGGAATTTTAACTGAAAACACTAGCAATATGAATACATAAAAATTAGACTGCTGCATGGCAAGAAGGCCATATAAGTACAAAATTAAAGGCAAATAGATTGGGAACATGATTACAGTAATTATGAGTCACTGATTTAGTAACCTCAATAGCACAGAGCTTTTACTAACAAATATGGAAAACACTGACATTCAATTTAAAATGGACAAAGGACATGGAAAGACAATGCTTAAAAAAAAAGGAAATACAATTAGTCAATAAGCAAAGTGCTCAATCATGTGAGCAATAAAATACATGAAAAGTAACATCATGTCTCAATGAACAAATTGACCATGTTTTTATTTTTTTCGTAATTAAACATCAAGGATACATTGAGGGGCATTCATACATGGCTGTCCGTAGGGTAAATTAGCACCATGTTTTGAAAAGTAACTTGGCAGTATGAGTAACTTTATAATATATAAGTTTTACTATTTTCCAAATCGTATTCAATAGCAAATACTATCAAGCTAATCAGAAAAAAATTAGTAAGCATAAAGAAGCCAGTGACCTGGATGACAAACTTGAATAGTTCCTAATTTCACCAATAGATTTGGGTAATTTCAAATTCCCTTGCAAACATGAGTCTTGGAATAAGCCACATTCTGCATGTTATTAATATAATAGTTTACAACAACCAAAGCCAGAGTGGGGGGATTTGTCATCTGCTAAGTTCAGGCAACTCAGCAAGTGACCCCGACCTAAACAGGAGAATGAATGGATTGCTCACTAGAACCTTGTACTCAGACTAGACCTCAGGCACATTTTATACTTTTCCCTCATCCACTTTAACCACTGAATCTCTTCCTGAGATTAAGAAAAGATTTACCATTAAAAAAAAAAATATATATATATATATATATAGCTCACCACTGAGAAACTCTTATTCCCCTAGAAATGCCAGCCGTTTGCTCCTTGCAAAGATATACTCAGTAGCAGCATTTTATTTTTGTTCTTTGGACCCCGCCTTATCCTAAAAAGTGGAGCATCCTGGGTGAGCTCCCCACAGAGGATCCCATCTGCTGCCAGCCAGACAGAGGCTGGGGATTAGGAGTAAGCGCTGGGAGCCCCAAGCAGATCAGCCAGCATGCCCACACCCCTGTGCCCTGCCTCCACACGAGGAGAGCTGATTAGCCAGTGCATGAAATGTGCCAGACTCCAAGCAGAGCTGAAGAGAGGTAAGAAGGAGCTAGAAAGAGGGGCTGGAAGTGGAGGAAGGCAGCAGATCGATTCTGTCCATTCAACTGGAACACTGAATGACGCAGAGGCAAAACAATAATTATGGTAACNGCTAGCATTCTCAGACAGCCTAAAGGGGTGGGTTGGGGAGGGGGCTGAGAGTGAGGTTGAAGGGGAAGGGGACATATGTATACCCATGGCTGATTCATGTCGATCCATGAAACCATCACAATGTTCTAATTATCCTTCAACTAAAAGTAAATTTTAAAAAATTTAATAAAACCACCCCTGAAGTTCCCCTTCCCCAACGTGGAACCTCAGATGCTGAAGGAGCCACTTGCCAATCCTATACAGATGGCTTGTACCCCCTCATTCAGCAGGTCAGAGTTTGCATATTCTTAATTCAATACACCAGCTCTGGCTTCTCAACACATTTGGCAACATAACTCAGTAATTCACCTGGAAGAATAAATGGGTGAAAATACCCAAGTAAAAGTCACTCAGCCAACTCTTTGTGACCCTATAGACTGTAGCTCACCAGGCTCCTCTGTGTATGGAATTCTCCAAGAAAGGATACTGGAGTGGGTTGCCATTCCCTTCTCCAGGAGATCTTCCCTGGAGATCAAACTCTGATCTCCTGCACTGCCGGCAGATTCTTTACCATCTGAGCCAAATACCAAAGGAACATTTTAAAAATAAGATTGAAGAGGGATTTGTACTTCTAGACATGAAAGCAGAACATAAAAGTATAATAATTACATGAGTTTGAGACAGAGAGATCAAATAGAGCAAAATATACAAGTGGGTTTTCAACTTAGTGGGGAAAGGAGCATTCACTAAGTGGTGTCGAAAGACTGATCAACAACAGCTAAAATGAACTAAAATAGAGTTGGGCTTCCCTGGTGGCTCAGTGGTAAATAATCCACCTGCCAATGCAGCAGGTTTGGTCCCTGGGTTGCGAAGATTCTCTGGAGAAGGAACTGGCAACCCATTCCAGTATTCTGGCCTGGGAAATTATACAGATAGAGGATCCTGGCGGGCTACAGTCCATGGGGTCACAAAGAGTCGGACACAACTGAGTGAACACAACAAAACAGAGATTAATTCCCTACCTCCCACCATAAGATCATAATAAAGTAAAAATGATTAATAGCTTACATATAAAATTAAAATGGCAAAAGCAGTCCAAATTTACAGGGTAAGGAAATTTTAGGGTAAGGGAAAACTTAAGCATGAAAAGAATGGAATTTTAACTGAAAACACTAGCAATATGAATACATAAAAATTAGACTGCTGCATGGCAAGAAGGCCATATAAGTACAAAATTAAAGGCAAATAGATTGGGAACATGATTACAGTAATTATGAGTCACTGATTTAGTAACCTCAATAGCACAGAGCTTTTACTAACAAATATGGAAAACACTGACATTCAATTTAAAATGGACAAAGGACATGGAAAGACAATGCTTAAAAAAAAAGGAAATACAATTAGTCAATAAGCAAAGTGCTCAATCATGTGAGCAATAAAATACATGAAAAGTAACATCATGTCTCAATGAACAAATTGACCATGTTTTTATTTTTTTCGTAATTAAACATCAAGGATACATTGAGGGGCATTCATACATGGCTGTCCGTAGGGTAAATTAGCACCATGTTTTGAAAAGTAACTTGGCAGTATGAGTAACTTTATAATATATAAGTTTTACTATTTTCCAAATCGTATTCAATAGCAAATACTATCAAGCTAATCAGAAAAAAATTAGTAAGCATAAAGAAGCCAGTGACCTGGATGACAAACTTGAATAGTTCCTAATTTCACCAATAGATTTGGGTAATTTCAAATTCCCTTGCAAACATGAGTCTTGGAATAAGCCACATTCTGCATGTTATTAATATAATAGTTTACAACAACCAAAGCCAGAGTGGGGGGATTTGTCATCTGCTAAGTTCAGGCAACTCAGCAAGTGACCCCGACCTAAACAGGAGAATGAATGGATTGCTCACTAGAACCTTGTACTCAGACTAGACCTCAGGCACATTTTATACTTTTCCCTCATCCACTTTAACCACTGAATCTCTTCCTGAGATTAAGAAAAGATTTACCATTAAAAAAAAAAATATATATATATATATATATAGCTCACCACTGAGAAACTCTTATTCCCCTAGAAATGCCAGCCGTTTGCTCCTTGCAAAGATATACTCAGTAGCAGCATTTTATTTTTGTTCTTTGGACCCCGCCTTATCCTAAAAAGTGGAGCATCCTGGGTGAGCTCCCCACAGAGGATCCCATCTGCTGCCAGCCAGACAGAGGCTGGGGATTAGGAGTAAGCGCTGGGAGCCCCAAGCAGATCAGCCAGCATGCCCACACCCCTGTGCCCTGCCTCCACACGAGGAGAGCTGATTAGCCAGTGCATGAAATGTGCCAGACTCCAAGCAGAGCTGAAGAGAGGTAAGAAGGAGCTAGAAAGAGGGGCTGGAAGTGGAGGAAGGCAGCAGATCGATTCTGTCCATTCAACTGGAACACTGAATGACGCAGAGGCAAAACAATAATTATGGTAACGGAGATGTCCCTCCCAGCGTTGCTCTGGTCTATACCAGCCCCTCTAATGCCAGCAGTTCCCAGGTGTGCTGCTTTCTTGGGGCAAGGCTCAGCTCACCTTAGCTCCTTGCAGCACCGAGGAGCATCTCAGAGAGGGGCAACTGGGTCCCAGCTCACACCCTCCAGCTGACCATGCACCCAGCCACTACTTCAAGTATTGGGCTGACCAAAAAGTTCATCCAGGTTTTTCTGCAGCATCTTATGGGGAGACCCAGATGAACTCTTTGGCCAACCCAATAGATTTCCCCCTGCTGTGATTTAGCTACTGTTTAGGCAGCCCTGGGGTGCCTGCTCCTCCCCTAAGCTTTCTATTTCCTTCCAAGGAGCCTTCAGTACCTTCCAAAGCCTCAGTGAATGGATGAGAAAAAGGTCCTTTTCTTCCCTTGGCACTGTACCACCATCCATGTTTCCCTGCTGGTATGGGCTACTCTATTAAGCCTCCTATCTGCCAGAATTTCCAGACTCAAAGGAGGCACTCCGTGTCTTCACTGCTCTAAACTCCAGGGGACACATCAAGCCCTCCAAGCTCAATACACTCCAGGAGAACCACAGAGGGGTGGAGTGTCTGTGGGTATAAGATGCCCCATAGCTCTCTTTGTAAGCATCTCCAGTCTGCATAAGGGAATCTCTCAAGGTCCCTTCACTTGACTTCATGGGGAGCAAACCAGTCCTTCACCTCAAGCAAGTACTTTCTGCAGGTGAAGATTCCATAGATGATGCCTTCGTTTCCATCTCTATACCTATGTAGACCTGGAGGCTTAGATTCGAGGGCTTCAAAGCCAGATTTGATACCTCTTGGAAAGTCACAAGGGACCCCAGTTATTTGTGCGTGCATGTTCAGTCACATCCAATTCCTTGCAACCCCATGGACAGTAGCCCACCAGGTTCCTCTGTCCATGGGATTTCCCAGGCAAGCATACTGAAGCAGGTTGCCATTTCCTCCTCCAAGGGATCTTCCCAACCCAGGAACTGGACCTGCATTTCCTGTGTCTCCTTGAATTAGCAGGTGGATTCTTGACCACTGAGCCATCCAGGAAGCCCCCTCGTTATTTGTGGCTCAGTGTAAAAAGCAGAGTGCCTAAAATTTCATATTTTCAAATTTGCCCTCTGAATGCCTATTCTGGGACAATAGAAAATTTCCATAAAGAAGGCTGAGTGCTGAAGAATTGGTGATTTTGAATTGTGGTGCTGGAGAAGACTTTTGAGAATCCCTTGGACAGCTGGGAGATTAAACCAGTCAATCGTAAGGGAAATCAACCCTGAATACTCACTGGAAGGACTGATCCTGAAGCTCTAATACTTTGGCCACCTGATGTGAACTAATTGGAAAAAAAAAAAAAAAAACCCCTGATGCTGGGAAAGATTGAAGGCAAAAGGAGAAGAGGGAAGCAAAGGATGAGAGGGTTGGATGACATCACCGATTCAATGGACACAAGCTTGAGCAAACTGCAGGAGACGGCGAGGAACAAGGAGGCCTGGCATGCTGCAGTCCACGGGTCAGACATGACTCAGCAACTGAACAACAACAGAAAATTTCCACTCAACTTCCTGTTATATAAATAACTTGCTGTGATGGCTCAAATTATTATTCCCAATTCTTCTCCCCAGTGGAATACAATTATAATCCACACTCTTAGCCAAATAATGTTGCAGTGTTTTCCACTGTGAGAGATGTGTACTTTCTCACTTTGTTGATGTTGGGTTTGGCGATGTGGTTTGCTTTGGCCAATGAAATGTCAGCAACAGGATATGCACAGGGACTTTCGATTTACAGTTAGGCATCTCTCATGTCCTCCTACCATTTGCCATGAGAAGGACACATCCTTAGCAGCTGCCTGTAGCATCCAAGGAGCTGGATGAGAGACGCACAGAGCAGATCTGCACCTGACCTGCAACATGAAGGAGAGCCTCTCTCTTTGACTGACAAACTCATGAGTGAGATAAATATAGTTCATTGTGTCAGTCACTGAGTGATCTGAGGATGTTTGTTATGCACCATTATTATTCTCAGTCAGTAATAGCTGACTGATACACTTGGTATCTGCCCAATGTTATGCTGAGCACTATAGTACGTGTATGCTTAGTTACTTGGTTGTGTCCAACTCTGCAACCCCATGGACTGCAACCACCAGGCTCCTCTGTCTAGGGAATTTCCTCGGCAAGAATACTGCCATTTCCTATTCCAGGGGATCTTCCCAACCCAGAGATTGAATCCCCGTCCTGAGTCTCCTGCAGTAGCAGACAGACTCTTTACCACTGAGCCACCTGGGAAGTCTTGAGCACTGTAGTACCTCATTTAATTTCTTTCTCTTCACAGCTGTATGAGACAGAGCCCTACTGATGTTATCTTTATCCTATAAATAAGAAAAGTGAGGCACAGAGCACTTGAGCACAATTAGTAAGTGAAGGAGACGCGCTTCAAACCCAGTCATCTGACCACAGTGGGAACATGAAACAGGAAGAGAGAAAAGCGCAGCTCTATGCTCTCCAGGGTCTGTATTCTGGGACTGACTTTGGACTCAGAGCTGCAAGGCTCTCAGCATAAGATTGACTAGATCCCAGGAGCCAAGGCAACTTTTCCAGCTCTGTCAGTGCGTGCAGAGAAAATGAGACAGGCTTCCCTTCCAGAATGCATGACCCATCCCTGAACTTTGAAGAGGGGAAGTCCCACGGGGAATTCTAACCAAGGAACAATCCTGCCTTTGTGAAGAGCAGTCATCCAACTGCTGGGATTGTTCTGCATGGGACTGCACCGCGCATCTCATTCTCTACCCTTTTAGAAATTCTCTTTAAGCAAATATCTCTGGCTTTTTCTTTTAAAAAACGATTACACAATTGCCAGCTGCTAGGCTTATACAAGAAACCTGATAATAGCAAAGCAATATGCTGCCCAGTGTTCAAACACCGCCACACGACAGCAAAGCCGGCTGGAGTGCCAGTTCTCGATCACAGCCTGCAAACAGAAGCAGCACAAGTCAAAGCCACCCACTCTCCCCATTTCAAGGGAACAGAGTAGCAAGACGTTTGGTCCTAAGATGGATTTTTTTGTCTCTTCCAATTTTCAGGATGTTCTGCGTGCAGGGAGAATGTGAAGTCACGTTCTTTGGCAGAATAATTCATCAGTGTGATTCAATGATGCACTCCCTTTTTTAACCAAAGGTAGTACCCCTGATGGCCAGCAGTGGGGCTTACAGGTCTTCAAGTTACAGACAAGCCAGCAATTCAGAGGACAAGGATCAAGTCTTCCTTGCGCACCACTAACCCTGATGCCTAGCATGGTGGGCAGTCAATCAATATTTCTTAAATATAGATGTAAAGGGGACTTCAGGGATGGAGGGGAAGCTACCTTTGAATTTTTCATATTCTAATTCTTAAAATGCAAGAATAGGGAAAGCATGGGACTTCCCTGGTGGTTCAGCAGTTAAGAATCTGCCTTGCATCACAGGGGACAGAGGTTCAATCCCTGGTCAGGGAACTAATATCCCACATGCTATGGAACAGCTAAAGACCCCATGCCACAGCTAGAGTTTCAGGTGCTGCAAATGAAAGATCCCGCATGACACAAGTAAGACCCTGTGTACCACAACTAAGACCCAATTCAGCCAAATAAATAAATTTTTTTTTACTCTAAAGTTTTTTATTCCTTTATTTTTTTAATTAATTAATTTATTTATTTTTTAATTTAACTTTACAATAAATATTTTTTAAAAAGAGTAGATTCAGAACCCCTTAGAAAAGAAGGAAAGATGAAGATATAGCCAGACTTTAACGTCTCTGATACACATCAACAAAACTAATACTTTATAATTTTTATTTAAGCAAGAAAAGTCAGCTCAGTATCTGTGGCAGACACCAGGGGTTTCCATGACCAATAACCAATTCCCCTTCCCCAGTTGTTCTTTTGGTAACAAATCCTCATTTTCCCTTTAAGGAACTCCTCTTCAGTCACACCATGTGGGACTCAAAGAGTGGTCTCCAGGACAGGGATGTGACACCAGTGGGGTCAGCCAGATTTTCTTGATCCCAGAAAGGGAATCGGGAGCTGGGCACCCAAAGTCAAAAGTGGTGGGGGACTCAAGACCCTTGAAAGTGTTTCCAAATAGACTATCTATTAGCAAAGGAGCCAGCTAGACTTTTCCCAGACATACTGGAGATTTCCCCAGAACACAACATGGAATTTGCATCAGGACTCCAGCACTCCATTCCATTGTTTCGCTCTTTCAGCTAAGCCCCTTCTCCTGAAACCTTCATTAAACACTACCACAGAGCTGAAGAGAGAATTCCAGGCTGGAAACAGGGGCTCTGATCATAAATCTGCCACAGGAAATAATGTTACCTCCCCTAAAGGGGCCTCAGTCTCTCTCTCCATAGTATGAAGGGGTCAGGATTTACTGATCACAAAGGAGCCTTGTGTGCTGGGTCAATAAAAACTGACCCCTGAAAGCTCCAGTTCTTGGCAACACAAAACTCACATTGTCAGGGGCAGTGAGGCTTGGAGTTTAAAGCAGTTAATCCCCGGGCTGGATGACTCGGACAAAGAGGATTAACCCTCAGATGAGAGAGCCATCATCCAAATATAGAGCAATCTCATGCACACACATTAGAAACGGAAAGCACCCCCACCTTCTCTTGCAAATTCCTGTTCTCTAGCCCTCTGGTGAGCTGATTATTAACCCTTCAACACCCCAAGGCCCAGGTGGTAGACCCTCTTCATGTTCCTCCATCACCCTTCTCAATGCTCCAATCCAGGGTTACAGCATTTCTCCTTTGAAATGCACAGATTGGTTTAAGGTATTCCAAGTTTGGAACTTCCCTGGTAGTCCAGTGGTTAAGAAGCCACCTGACAATGGAGGGAACACACAGGTTTAGTCCCCAGTCTGGGAAGATCCCACATGCTGGGGAGCAACTAAGCCCATGAGCCACAGCTACTGAAGGCCCTGAGCGCTAGAACCCATGCTCTGCAGCAAGAGAAGCCACGGAAATGAGAGGCTCTGTAAGTTGAGAGTGGACCCCCGCTCACCACAGCTAGAGCAGGCTCTCGCGCAGGCATGAAGACCCAGCACAGCCAAAAGCTAACTAATTATTTTTTTAAAGGTACTCCAAGTTTGCTAAGTAACTAGCCATTGAGCACTTTGCTTGCCAGGGATTGGTAGATACCAGAGCTTTAGGGGTAGATAAGATGATACAGTGCTGGCTCCCAGGGAGCTTTCAGTCCAGAGGGAAAACACTTATTGAGTGCCATGTGGTCTGCAAAGCACTATCTCCTCAGTAAATGCACCCCAACAACTGCTGAAAGTAGATATTACTGTGGCCATTTTACAGATGAGGAAACTGAGGCTCTGAAAAGTTAAACTACTTGTCCAAGGTTATATAACCTATAAGTATCAAATCAAGCTGCTTGGCTTTAAAATGCTATGGCACACAGAATGGGAAACACCAAGAATAAACCCTAAGGTAAAGTACAGACTTTGAGAGATCGTGATGTGTCAGTGTAGGTTTATCAGTGGTAGCAAACGTACCACTTTGGTGGGGATCCTATAACAGAAGAGACTGTGCATGTTTGGGAGCAGAGGGATGAGAAATCTCTGTATCTTCCTCTCAATTTTCCTGTCAACTTATAACTGCTCTTAAAAAATGAAATATGTTTTAAAATAATAGCATCATCAATGCAATCCCTATCAAAATTCCAATAGAATTTTTCAAAGAAATAGAACAAACAATCCTAAAATTTGTATGCAACCACACAAAAAACCTCAAAGAGCCAAAGTAATCTTGAGAGAAGAACAAAGATGAAGGCACCTTCCTATACCATGAAACTACAGTATTGTCAGTATATTTTTGGTGTTGAGGAAAACATCAGACACATAGATCAATGGAACAGAATAAAGAGCCCAGAGATAAACCTATGCATATACGGTCCATTGATTTACAACAAACGAGTCAAGAATATACACTGCGGAAACAAAAGTCTATTAATAAATGACATTGGGAAAACTGGACAGCCACATAGAAAAGAAGGAAACTTGGCCCCTACCTTACACCACGCTTTTTTCCGAAGAAAACCGTCAATAGTCACATGAAAAGATGCTCAATATCACTAATCATGAGGGAAATGCAAATCAAAACTACAATGAGCTATCACCTCATACCTGTTAGAATGGCTATTATGAAAAAGATAAGAAAGAACAAGTGTTGATGAAGATTGTAGAGAAAAGAGATCCTTAGTACACTGTTGGTGAGAACATAAATTGGCACAGCCACTATGGAAAGCGTGCTATAGGTTCCTCAAAATCTGAAAAGTAGAATTACCATGTGATCCAGCAGTTCCACTTCTAGGTATTTATTTGAAGAAAATGAAAACACTAAGTCAAAAAGATATATGTACCCACCATGTTCATTGCAGCATTGTTTACAACAGTCAAGATATAGAAGCAAACTAATGTCCATCAAGAGATGAATGGATAAAGAACAGAATATTATTCTGCCATAAAAAAAAGAATGAATCCATGCCATTTGTGACAACCTTAATGGCATTATGCTAAGTGAAGTGAGTCAAAGAAAGAAAAATACTGCAAGCTATGTCTTATATGTGCTATCTGCTAAACAAATAAATAAACATGCTCATAGATACAGAGAACAGTCCTCCTTCCTTCCAAGGACAGAAGGAATTGGAGAAATGGGTGAAGGGAATCAAAAGGTAAAGAGAAAAATAGGTAAATAAATACATACGGTGCATTACTGAGCAACACCAGAAAATAGACTACCATTTTTTGATAATTTGTTAACAAAAAACAAATTTTAAAAAACTCTTTCAAAAAAGAAAAAGGACCTCAAGTTGAGTATAAACGGCATAGATATCGAAACTGATCAGTGGCAACAAAGCCATATTTTAATTTGTTGGAGTTTTTTTGCGAAACTTGTGAAGTCACCTTCTTTTTTTCTGCTGCCTGCATTATACTGCGAACTCCCACTGGCTGGCTGTCTTACATGCGGCTTGGGATGCGTTTCAGGGCCTGCCCTCTCCCTCCCCTGCTGAGCACAAGCCTGCTCTCTAAGCCTGTGTCTCCCCTGCTGCCCTGCAAACAGCTTCAGCAGTGCTATCTTTCTAGATTCCACAGATATGCATGTTAGCATACAATACGCTTCTCTTATTTTTTTTACTTTTTTTAAAATTCATTTATAATTGGAGGTAATTTCTTTACAACGTTGTTTTGGTTTCTGCCTTACACCAACATGAATCAGCCACATGCATGATTACGTGCATACATGCTCTTCTTGAACCTCCCTCCCTCTTCCCACCCCATCAGATGTGTATAAGAGACAGTTCTAATTCTTAAAATGCAAGAATAGGGAAAGCATGGGACTTCCCTGGTGGTTCAGCAGTTAAGAATCTGCCTTGCATCACAGGGGACAGAGGTTCAATCCCTGGTCAGGGAACTAATATCCCACATGCTATGGAACAGCTAAAGACCCCATGCCACAGCTAGAGTTTCAGGTGCTGCAAATGAAAGATCCCGCATGACACNCACACATTGATCCACCCATCTACCTATCTGCTTTTGCAAGCTTATATTTTCAAGGAATCTTTTAACTATCTTTTGTTCTTTCTTCTCTTTCTCCCTCTTCCTTCCTCTCATTTTCTTCCTTCTTCTTACACTTTGTCATGATCATCTATCCATACACATATATTTACCCTGTTTGTATATCTTTATGTACAGGTCAACTGTCTTTCCTTTGGACAATGGAATTCACCTCTTATTACCTGACATACACACTCACCTCAGAGCCTTTGAACATGCTGTTCCCTATATTGCATTTCCTTCCTTCAAATGTTTGTTCTTTATTCTTCAGTCTCAGTTCCAGGCAGTGTCTCCTCCTGTGGTTGACTTTTCTGGGGCTGCTGCATCTGTTATCCATGCCTGACAGCACTGGATTTTTTTTTTTTTGTATTTATTTATTTATTTACTTTATTCTACTTTACAATACTGTATTGGCTTTACCATACATTGACATGAATCCACCACAGGTGTACACGAGGTCTCAATCCTGAATCCCCCTCCCACCTCCCACCCCACATTGTCTTTCTGGATCATCCCCATGCACCAGCCCCANGGGAGACGCTGAGTGCCGTCCTGTCTCAGCGACTGCGGGACAGAATGCACTGCAGTGTAACTGGTTTCTGTCGTCATCCTATGTTTTATTTTACGTAAACACAGTGAGGAGTCCAGGTACAGAGGAGGTTGAGAACCCACTTCCACTTCCCAACAAGGGGTGCTATCGGCCCTGCCAACCCCCGCTCTCAGCTCTGTTCTTGACAAGAAAGCTCAGGGGGGATCGTGGTGGTCCACGGGTGAGCACTAAGGCTCTGTGGAGTCACGCAGTGACCCTGCGTGTCCCTGCCGGGACCTGCCATGTGGCCGCCCCCAGAACCTGCCGCCAGCGTTGGGCTGACTAGAGCTGAGGCCCCAGCTGGCCCGCCAGCCACTCTGCCCTGCCCCTTGGGCCAACCTGTGACGCAGCTGTTGCACATGGTCGGGGCCACGCAGGCTTTCCGCAGCCCTCCGCCGTGAGGCGCTGCTGCTTTCCGTTGGCGGCGGGACAGGATGGCTTTTTCGGGGCTTGCCACTATGTTTGGCTCTTCCCCCAGGAGCGCCTACAACAAAAGGGAGCCCGAGGCCTTGCCAGGAGCCAGGCAGACCCCCGCTGGCAGGTGGGGGCCCCGGGCCGTGCAGGAAGCACCTCGCCCAGAGGGCCCGTCATCTTCCCCTCTCAGGCCCAGACGCAGACCCACGCTTCCTCTCCCAGGGATGCCGAGCCTGACTGGAGGGCGGGCGGATGCTCAGCCTGCATCCCTTCTCAGGCTGCAGCTCTCCTTAGAGAAACAAAGGCTCCTTTCTGTGAAGGGCAGACGAGACTCCCGAGCCATGAGGATGGGGAAATCAGGGCGCTTTATTGATGGTGGCAACATACACAGCCCCATGCTTAGGTGCGCGGGCGCGGTAGGGCCCGCACCCAGGCTGTGTGCTTCCCCTCGGGGCTCCCGGGGGCAAACTTCTCCTGCAGTTTCTTCCACGTGCCTTTATTCATCTCCTTAAACTCATCCAACGTATCTGCAAAAGAAGAAGACAACAAAAAAAAGTGAAGTGTAAAATCATTACACAGGCTGGCCTCAAGGGCTTTCACCATACAGGCATGCCTCTTTTCACAGAAAAAAGGATGTGCACAGCCCCAACTTCTGAGAAGCGAGCCAAGCAGGGTAACAGACAAATAGCACGAATGTGGACGCGCACTGGTGTCTGAGACTGCGTACTGACAGCGGCCTCTGCTCACATGGTCCCATGCAGCATCCAAGCAGGGCCCACTCTGCCCAACCTGAGCCAGGACATAGCGCTGCTGTGTCAGCTTTGCAACCCACGCATCCTGAGGCTAGACCCAAAACTTGACCTGAGCCACAGGGGTGTCTCCGTTGTACAGAAGTGGGGACTTGAGGCAGAGTCAGGTAAGGGAACCTGAGCAGGTTCCATGGCAGGAAGCAGCAGAGCTGGGGTCTGAACCCAGGCACTTACGTCCACCACACCACGGGGATGAGCAGACACCCTTGACTCCAGGAGGGAGCTGGGCCTGGGCCCCTGTCCCCACCCACCATTTCCACACTGGGTCCCCTCAAGCAATCAGGTTCCTCATCTGTGAAGTGGAGACGTAAACACCTTCCTCAGAAGTAGGGAGCTGTATTTTGTAATCTATTGATTTCTGACTGTGTTGGGTCTTCGCTGCTGTGCGGCCTTTTCTCTAGTTGCAGTGTGCAGGCTTCCCATTGGGGGGCTTCTCTTATAGCAGAGCACGGGCTCACGGGCTCTGGAGCACAGGCTCAACAGTTGTGGCTCATGGGCTTACATGCTCTGAGGCACGGGGGATTTTCCAAGATCAGGGATCGAACCCGTGTCTCCTGCATTGCTTCTGCATTGACAGGAGGATTCTTTAGCATTGAGCTACCAGTGAAAAGTTGCTCAGTCGGGTCCAACTCTTCGTGACCCCATATACAGTCCCTGGAATTCTCCAGGCCAGAATACTGGAGTGGGTAGCCGTTCCCTTCTTCAGGGGATCCTCTCAACCCAGGGATCGAACCCAGGTCTCCTGCATTGCAGACGGATTCTTTACCAGCTGAGCCACCAGGGAAGCCCCAAAGGTTGTGACCTTTAAAGGAAATAATGGAGGTGATGGACTTGGCACCTGGCCCACATTCAAGAAAAGGGAGCCATCTGCACAGTCGTGAAGGCAGCAGGAGGCAGGGGGGCCTTCATTTAGAAACACACGTCCACCACTCCTCTCCACCCCTAAGCGACCAGGGCAGGGCTTCTCAGTCTCAGCACCCGCGAGGTTTAGGGCCAGGTAGCTCTCTGTTGCAGGGCAGACCCGGCACTACGGCAGCATCTCAGCCTTGACCCACTGGACGGCAGTACCAAACTGTCCCTTCCTGCCAAGCCTGACAACTAACATGTTCTCCAGACGCTGCCAGAATTTCCCTGCGAGGCAAAATTGCGTTCTTGTTGAGAACCACTGGTCTAAAGTCCCTCCAGGGCTAAAGTTCTATGATACCTAATTTTACTTATATTTTAAATTTAGATTTTCACAATAATATTCATTGCCTGGATTCCCATCTCTTAATGAAACTTATGGAAAAAAAAGAATAGCTATTCTGAACAAAAAAGGTAACTTACATTATTACAATTATTGTCAGTGGACTCCCGACTAAATTAGGACCTGCACTGTACCCTAGCCACGAGCCCAGCATCCTACCCTGACTTTGCCAGAAGTCCAGGCTGCCTCGTGGGGCACAAGACGGGGTGCCGTGGGCTCTCTGTCCCGACAAGCCCTGACGCTCCTTCAGAGACTGGGGACCCCACCGCAGGGTGGACACACTTGGGATGGCCACGGCAGCCACATGTCAGCGTATCCAGGCCCTCACTACGGACAGCGCAAGGTGCTCTCCGGGCCTGCCAGAGGAGACAGTCAGTAACCTGATTCCAGAGTCACAACATAAATATGAGGCTTGCTGTGAAAGCTAATCATCAGCCAATTTCCCAAGGCTGAGCTCCCCGCCATCCCAGAACAGGCTGCAGCACAGGCCCGTTGGGGAGGTCTTGCATCTCCTCTCTTGGCGTTCCTGTTCTCCCCCAACCCAGCGTCCCGAGGGTTAACAGGGCAGAGGCTGAGCCTCCAGAATTCCTTTCTGTTCTGATTTCAAGTTCAAACTTTGCTTAAACTCTTTGGGGTCCTCACAGTAACACTGTGCATCGAAGCTTATAATTACATGGGCCTGGGGACATGGGGATATATTCACTTGGGTATACATAAAATTGCCAATAAAGTAATTCTGCCTGGCCAAAGTATCTTTACCCCAGTTTTTCAGAGAGTACTATAATAAAAATAGGATCAGGGTCAACACACAATGGCAGATGACACCACTAGGTTTTAATCTGTTCAGAAGGCTGAGTTTTCTGGAAGCCTAAATCCTCAAACCTTAGTGGCTGAAGGATACCAGAGAAATAGGAAACAGAAATTTCTAGAGTACCAGAAGGCAAATGTTTCAGGGCCATGCCCTCCCAGAAAAGGTTAGCCTATTTTTAAATGCAGTGTCCTTGGCAATAAAAATAGTAATTTTCCAGAACCTGCCTGTTTCAACCCAGGCTCCCCCTGCCACCACCCGCCACGTGCCCCTCCAGTGACAATGGAGAGGGGGAAGAAGGAGGGGCTGGGCGAGGCAGGGCATTTCCTTTCTTGTTAATCGGGGTCTGTCAAGGACTCCAAAACAAACCTAGTTAAACCCGTATCTAACCCGCAGCCCATGTCCCCATGCACGTCCACTGAATGGCTTTTTGTTTTAATTAAAACCCTCATTGTTTATAAAGCCCTCTTAGGACCATAAAAATAAAATTATTTTCCTTCCATCCTGATTTCAACTACTTCCATTTGGCAAATACATATTCCCCTGTTCCCTGCTGCCCAGTCTTGAATTTAAAAGCTCTGAAGATAAATTTGCTTTTTTTAAATAACGCCTTTGACCTTCTCCATATTCTATGACCAAAAAACATGAGCCCTGTAGCTTCAGAATTTCCTGTGGGCTATTCCACAAGACTTTCCATCAAGCAAAGCTGTCTTATTAGATGATTCCCTGTGGCCACTCAAAAACCCATTTGCAAACCAACCAGAAACAGCAGCAGCTGCGCTTCCCATACCTGTGGACAGGATCAGCTTGTACTCTTCCAGGGACAGGCCGCTGAAGCTTGTGTCTCTGGGGCGAGGGTACTGGTCACAGGGGCAGAGAGGAAGTGGGGGAGAGATTAGTTCCATGGCACACCCAGGGCCCACATCGTGAAGAGAGGCGAGCTCTCAAGGGCAGGCCCTGGGTGTCCAGAGGCCAGAGGGAGGGGAGCAGCGCCACCTGGAGGCCACACCAGCGACGTCCCGGCTCTGAAGGGAGCAGGCGCCTCTGAAGGGAGCAGGCGCCTGAGCCTCTGAAGGGTCGGCCGGGTCTGCAGGGGCCGGGGCCGCATCTCTAACCAGCCCCTGGGCAGTGACATGCCCAGACCATACTTTGGGTCACGAGGATTTAAGGGAAATCCCCTTTTCATGCAGACTAGGCCTTTGGCCATGTGTATTTGTGGAGTTACTCAGGACATTTTTCAAGACTGTGGAAGAAACACAGTGGAATTTGACAGCAGACACGTCAGGGCTGAGGAGAGGCCCAGCGTTTTCTGACAGGACTTCCTGGTCACCTCAACTTTGTCACCAGTGTGGCAGGAGGGTGGGCAAATCTGTGCGAGACCCAACAGCTGTCAGACACGCCCAGAAGCACCCCCTGGCATACAAAACATGGCTTTTCTTCAAAATTGCAAACAGCTTTCATTTAGGTGACCTAAAAGCCTCTACCAAGTGCCTTAGCTGGCTTGGTTGAAATTACTAGTTACATTCAAAAGTAGCAAAACCATAATTCTACACAAAACATCATATAATCAGATTTCCCTCACTCTTACTGGCTGTCTCCAGTCAGAGGGCTGGGGACAGAAAAGCCTGTGGCCCACTCACCTTGTGTTTGTAGTAGTTTGAATGGAGCCGTGCCAAGCTCTCGTACATCTGATCACAGGCCTCAGGCTCTGCAATCTGAAAAACAAAGAACCCCGAGAGAGTGAGCAGAAGGGCCCTGCCTGCACCCTGTACCTTGAGGAAGGATCCCACCTAAGTCAGGCCTTCCCAGGAAGCAGGCCTGCAGCTCTGCGCTGGCTTCTCTGACCATAGGTCCTGCTGTTGGAAATCTCCTTTTTGGAATAATGATTCCACCTCAGCAACCCCCCCAACCTGCAGAAAAACTCAACCGGCAAATCAACATTTGTGGGGCACCCGTGATGTGTGAATCAGCAAGCCACCGAGGTGGGAGGCATGCAGTAAAAATCCAACATTGGCAGGAGCGCCAAGGGCAGTGCAGGCCGTGAGGAGGCAGAGGAGGCGCGTTCCCGCGTGCTCCAGTGGTCGGCAGGTGACGGACGTGGGGCTAAGCAGGGCTCTGCAGAAGGCACAGGAGATGGGGAGGGTGGAGCAGGCCTTCCCGGTGGAGGGGCGCTGTGCAGAGGCCAGGAGGCAGGGGCCGCCTATGCCTCAGAGTGGGCTGCCTGGCCGTGGGCCTGAGCGTGCACGGGAACGAAAAAAAGAGCTTTGTGAGTTAAACCTTCACAATACAGATTCTCTTATGAAAGGCCAAAAAAAAAAAAAAATCATCTGAACTTTGATCTGTGGTGAGTAGGGAGCTGCTGAATTTGTTTTAGGATGAGACAGGTGAACTGAGGAGAACCAAGAGTGAGAGTCAGTCAGGCGCTGTGAGGAAGGGCAGGGCCCCGCTCCGCTCGCAGAAGGACGCCCTGCAGAGAGAGGAGGAAGGTGGCCCCCCAAGAATTCCAGGGAAGAAGGGCAACACACGGGGGAGACACAGGCTTTCCCCTTTCATGCCTCTTCCTAGTTTTCCCTTCCTTCTGCCTTTGCCAGGATTTAGCTACAGTTCCTTATGTTATTCTGCCAAGAATTCTGAAAGCTCCCCAGAATGAAACTTTCTCTTCAATGTTTTCTCCCAGAATTTCCAACTTAAATCCTTTCTCGAAGAAGAAAGAACATGAATAAGTCAGCAGGTAAGTGTTAAAAAGGCAGCTCTGCTTCTGCTTCCACGTGCGTGCCAGATAACGTCCCCACTTTACAGCAGACAAAAAAGACAATCTGTCACCGAGTCCTACTCGCTCCATTCCCCAGTTCAGGCCACTGATCAGCGGAACGCCCAGGCAGCCACATCAGCAGAGAAGAGGTGAGGGGCTGAGGAGGCAGCCAGTGTTTGCTGAATAATAGCCTAAGGCACTATTTGAATGGATCAGGGTTAAAGGGCTGAAAAGAAAGAACACAGGGAAAAACAGGAGGCCGGGGACTGAGTTCTGATTCCCCAAGGCAGCACTTTCAGAGAAAGTCCAGCTGGAAAAGAATCTGCAGCGTGCACTTTGCGGGAAGAGCATTTTGAACGTTCTGTCTTTGGCAGGGCGTGCAAAACTAAGAGCTAACCAGACGACAGATGAACAGAAGGTGCAAAAGGAGAAAGAGTAACATCAGCCAGACTTCTGGCGACAACTGTGTAGACTGTTACAAGGCAATTGGACGGATGTGTTCACTTCTACACTGACGGGAACTCCGGTACGCCTGGCCCATGCTGGAGCAGGTGTCCGCGGCTGTGGGCAGCAGCAGGGCCAAGCCACCGTGTCTGGATCTCGTCACTTACGAGCTCTGGGGTATCGGGCAAATCATCCTCTCTCTCCTGACAATCTCCTGAGAATGACGAAATTCTCTCATATAACCACAGATCCATGAGCAAATTCAGGACATTCAACATTGACACAACACTTCTATCTATCCCAGCGTCCATATTCCAACTCTGTCAACTGTCTCAGTAAAAACCCTTGTAGGAAAACAGTACTTGAGGCCCATGCTCGCCCCCAGCACTACCTGCCACATTTCTTTCTCTTGCAGCCAGGACACCTCAGCCTTTCTTTGTCTTTCCTATATTGACATTTTTGAAGCATACTGGCCAAATTAACCTTTCTTTTAAAAGAAAAGATAATGATATTCCCTATTTCTGAGGGTGATGTGAGGATAAGTGAGGTAACGCCTGAACTGCTCTGAATTCAGGGCCTGGGATGCTAACGAAGGTGGTTACTATTAGTAGTCAACAGCTACAGTAAACACAGGCCTTCACTGCACTAACTACCAGGCGAAAGAGAAGACTTCAGGATGAGCCCCGCGACAGCAGGGGGAGGGCGTGTGGAGGGCACCCCGACGCCACTGGCGGAGCCAGGAAGACCCACCTGGGATCCTGGGGGTGGGCAGTAGTCCCCACGGGACGGGTGCCCTCCAGGCACGGGGCCGGCTCGTGCCCACGCAGAGGGGACATCGTGGACAGTGCTGCTGGCGTGGCTGCAGGGTGTGGCTGGAGGCAGAGGTGACTGCCGAAGCTCCGCACCGGCCCTAGCCGAACCTCCGGTCCTGACCCCGATGGCTCTCAGTGGGCCCCAGTGCTCCACGGCCTCCCTAGCGGAGATCACACACCGGAACTGTCTCTGCCAGGCGAGTGGCTGCCTGCAGCACCTGTCCCCGCCTGCAGGCCCCGCATCCTGACCTTCCCCTCCTGCACCGCTGCCCACTGTCCCAACCCTGCTCTCACAGTGTGACTCTGGCCAGCACCCCACCTGGCTCCCCCAGGCACAGACCACCGGCGTGCTGCGTCCTCCCCAGTCCCAGCTCCCACCAGACCCTTGCCCTCAGGGTCCCGCCAGCAGGAGTCCCCGCCTGCCCCTCCTCTGAGTGCGACAGTGACGGAGGGCTGGAGGCCTGCTCAGCCACCTCCTCTGTACCCTGGGGGGAGGGCAGGGCATCCCCTTGCTGCCCAGCGCTTCTCCTCTGGCAGAGCAGAAGAGCAGAGGGGAGGGACAGGGAGGGGGAGGGGTCACCCTGCAGTGCACCGCTCAAACAGCAAGGCAACCCTCTGGGTTCCCTCGACCTTTCAAAAGTCTTTCAGTGTTAAAGAGACAGTCTCCCAGACATTTTCCTTAACGTCTGGAGCTCACTGAATAATCTGACAATCACCTCTAAATGACCAACCACCAAAAAATGAACTTGTAACTCAATTTCCCGTTTGAGGTCAGAAGGTGTCTATACAAGGCCATAAAGGTAGCTCAGTGGAAGTGATGGGAGCTGAGGTATGGCAGGCAGTTTCTGGCCAGTTATTACCGCCTTGGCAGAGATGGAGCCACGGCCAATTCTGGGGTTCTAGTCACATCCAACCCAAGCTCAGCAATTACAAAATACTCTTATTTACTACTTAAAAGTACATCAATAGAAACAATTCTCTAATTCCAGAAGCCTTACCACACGCCCACATCCTGCACTTTATTCACAGATTTTAGCACAAACACTGAATTTTGAAACACTTTCCCCTGATGAGGTGTACTGTGCACTTTAGGAAACATTCTCACAGACAAGCTTTAAATTACCTGATTCTGATTCACACCTAATGAGATTACGGACATTTCAGGACTAATAGCAGCACTAGGTTTGAAAAAGGCAGCAAGGGATATTGTGAAAAATCCAGCTCTGCTCCCTAAATGTGAATAAAATAGATGCTCAGCTGACAAAGTGTCCTTTATGGCTCCATTTTCGCTCCTTTTGCATTTCCCCTGCTCAGTCGTCAGTAAATTTCTCTTTACCATATTAAACTTTTACACATACGAATCTGCATGGTTGCCGCAGGCACTGATTTCGATTTTCAGAATTGAGTTTTGGGTGGCGACAGCAGCTGGCACAGCGGCCCCTGTTCTCGTCACACAAAGGGATGCATGAGCACTTTTGGGAAAGGGCACTGCAGACTGCTTTGCCAATTAAGGTAGGGCTGGATTCAGTCCAGGAGGATCTATGAAAAAAGGTTTCCATGACTTGGTAATGAACTTCTGAAATGAGTTCATTCCGTTATGGGAGTCTATTCCCTTGAGTTCAACTGAAAATCTTTCCTGAGCACCTACTATGTGGAGTGCTCTGCTAGGCGGCTGCCAGGGGACATAAAGACCCAGCCTCAGCTCCGGAGAAGTTGACGATCAAGATACACACACAATAAAAATCAAAAATGACCAGGACAGAGTGTAACGGGGTGCCAGGGTTACAGGAGATCAGAGGCAGAAGCCAGAGACGAGGCCTGGTTCCCACGGCAGGTGTGGCAGGGAAGGCCTGGGTTTCACTGCAGTGGCAGCTCAGTGATACAGAGTCAGAGGCGCTCACTTTGAGGAGTACAGACTTCAGAGCTGGACTCGGTGGAATCGGGATCGGAGGGACTGGGAAGAAGAGGCAAGAAAAAACAGGGGGACAAGGATGGTCCAGGGTCTTCAGTGGCTCTGAGGGCTTCAAGGCCTGGGAAGCCACCAGACCCCCAACAAGCCCTGTGTCTGCGCTTTCATCCTCAGGGCACCAGGTTCTCAAAGGCTGAGAACCACCGAGGGGGCTTCCCTGGTGGCTCTTCCACCTGCCGGTGCAAGAGACACGGGTTTATCTCTGATCTGGGGTGATCCCACATGCCAGAGAGCAACTGAGCCTGTTCGCCACACTGGTGAGCCTGTGCTCCACAGCCTGAGAGTCGCAACCCCCGAGTCCATGGGCCAGAACCCTCAAAGATCATTCGCCACAACCCCTGAGCCCACGTGCCACAACCCCCGAAGACCATGCGCCACAACCCCCGAAGACCACGCGCCACAACCCCCGAAGACCACGTGCCACAACCCCCAAAGATCACACAACAGAACCCCCGAAGATCACGNGGTGGGCTGCCGTCTATGGGGTCGCACAGAGTCGGACACGACTGAGGCGACTTAGCAGCAGCAGCAGCACCCCCGTCTTGGGAATGAGGCCAAACTGTGGCTGTGAGCGGGAGCTCCAGCCTCCAGAGGGGCTGCCTGATGGCCCCTGGGTCCTTCCAAGGACTGTCCAGATGTCATCCAGCCTGGAAGGACATTCTTGAGAATGACCACACTTCTTCTTCAGGAGGATCTTCCCCCTAAGCAGAAAGCATCCCATTTCTCAGGGTTTCTCAGGGCAGAGTAACCCCAGAACACAGGCATTTATGAGAAAAGACCTAAGATGAAGCTTCTGATAAGACTTGTGGGCAGGTTGAGAGAGAAGAGGTCAGTGTATCGTCCAACCAGCGGAAGGAAAGATTTGCCGGGAAACACTGTGGGCCACACAGAACCAGACGCAGGAAGCTGGGAGGCTCCTGGGAACCTACTCTGGTTGGGTGCCAGTGTACCGTGTGTGGGGGTTGGGGCGGCCGGCAGGGATGTGTCCACCTCACAGACCCCATGTGTCCACGTGTCCCCATCACAGACACGATGCTCCGGCACCAGATCCCAACAGCCACAGCTCTGACCTACTGACATCTTCTGACCCCCTTTTTTAATTAAAAATTTGTTTCTGACAACTTTTCTGCTTCCTTTTGTAAAAGTTAGAGAACTGTTTAGTTGTAATAAAATCTATGATCGTCACCATTTTTAAGTGCAGACTCAGCGGCCTTCAGTTTATTCACAGCGTTGTGCAGCCATCCCCCCCGATCCATCTCCAGAACATCCCATATCCCAAACTGGAGGTTTTGGTTTCTGTCCTTTCTGTCGCTATGAAACACCCACTTTCTACCCCCGACTGCACCCCCGCCCAGCCCCAGCCCCAGCTCCAGCCATCCTGCTTGCTGTCTCTGTGAATCTGACTCCTCCAGGAACNAACAGCCCAGACATAGCTTTTTCATCTTTATGTTATCAAGAAATGCTTCTCCTGATCCTCTGTAATGTATTCCCATAAGCTTATGCTGCTGCTGCTGCTGCTGCTGCTGCTGCTAAGTCGTTTCAGTCGTGTCCAACTCTGTGCGACCCCATAGACGGCAGCCCACCGGGCTCCCCCGTCCCTGGGATTCTCCAGGCAAGAACACTGGAGTGGGTTGTCAATTCCTTCTCCAATGCATGAAAGTGAAAAGTGAAAGTGAAGTCCCTCAGTCGTGTCTGACCCTTTGCGACCCCATGGACTGCAGCCTACCAGTCTCCTCCATCCATGGGATTTTCCAGGCAAGAGTACTGGAGTGGGGTGCCATTGCCTTCTCCTATAAGCTTATGAGGAATTACTAATTAAAATTTCAGGCTTTGTATTGGTGAAAGTAGGCTAACTGCTATAACAAACTCCAAAAATGTCAGTAGTTTAACGTAGGCAGGCGTGAAGTGACTTAGCAGCAGCAGCAGCAGCAGCAGAGCTTATTTCTTGCATGAGACAGCGCCAAGCAGGGCCAGCCAGTGGATGGGAAAAGAGCTTGGAGGAGGGCATATGGAAGTTCCCTGGCCAGCCCTGGAAGTGGCACCCATCACACCAATTCTCATCACATCAACAGACCTGTCACATGGCCACACTCAGTTGCAAAGAAAGACTGGGAGGCGGAGTCTGTGTGCCCAGGAAGAGTAGGAAGCATGTTTAATAAAGAAATTGCTGGTCCTCTTGGTCCCCTTCCAGCTCTCTCCTCTACTCTAAAGCCAGAAAACAGAACTTTCTGCTCTGTTTGTTCTGGGCAACTATGGTCTAGGACTTCTTTCTAGTTCTTAGATATTTTCCACGCTACCTTGGATCTTTCTGTACACTGAAGATCTCCAAGACATCAATCACAGTTTCCACTGCTGTTGTTTCTCTAATTGGATGGATGTCTGTGATGGAGACTATATCAGACTTATGATCCACACAGTTCACACACGGCCAGGCCTTGTGGATTAAGCAAAGGACAGTAATTATCTCGACATTCAAAGGACCATTTCAAGGAGCCCAGACAACAATCAGCTCTTCTGAGTATGTTAGTGGGTTTTGAGGGGGTTTTCCTCCTCTGCACTCCTAATAACATTTAAACTCCCAAGAGGAAGTAACAAAATATTGTAAACCAATTACACTCCAACAAAAGTTAAAACAGGAAAACCCCAAGAGGCTCCAGTGTGTTTCCATGCCATCTTCCACCACCTCCTTCGCCCAGCCTCACCTGCCAGCGAAAACCACCTCACCACACCAGTTTGCTTGTGGTTCTGAAATCAGCTGAACACTCTCAAGTTGAGCTACTTCTCAAATGATCTCCTCTATCAGGAATACCATTCTCCTCCCCAGCGCCCTCCTGGAAAACTCCTACTCATCCTTCAAGGCCCAGTAAGCAATGCCCCGTCACTCTGTCCAATCGTTTTTTTGGCCCTCAGTCTTCTCTCCTTATGCAGCAATAATCATTGTGTATAGTTCATGCTCCCACAAACATTCACTCAGTTTATATCTCTGTGACATCACCATCTCACCTTGTAGTCTCATAATTAATTAATGAGCTTCCCAACAGCAGAGCCTAGGCACTGCAGTCCTTATAAGACCTTGTAGGAAAATAGCTTCAGAGGCTGGGAATCCAGTTGGACCCAGTTCCTGGTTTAAGCCCACTAGGAAGTAACCAGATATTTGCAAACTCCCTTTAGGAGCCTGTGGGTTGTAGAAACAGGAGCAGGAGAGGCTGGAGTCAAGGTCATGGATTGAGGTTCATTGCTGCACCTAAGAGTCGGACACGACTGAGCAACTTCACTTTCACTTTTCACTTTCATGCATTGGAGAAGGAAATGGCAACCCACTCCAGTGTTCTTGCCTGGAGAATCCCAGGGACGGGGGAGCCTGGTGGACTGCCGTCTGTGGGGTCGTACAGAGTCGGACACAACTGAAGTGACTTAGCAGCAGCAGCAGCAGCTGCGCCTAACCAGCCTTCATGGACTTGGTGAGGAGGAAACACAGCACACAGCAAAGAACATGCTCTAAAGTTAAGCAGCCTTGCCTTCGAGTCCATTCTCCCCTTCAACCAATGCTAACATTACTTTGCCAACAAAGGTCTGTATAGTCAAAGCTATGGTTTTCCCAATAATCATGTATGGATGTGATAACTGGACCATAAAGAAGGCTGAGGGCCAAAGAATTGATGCTTTCAAACTGTGGTGTTGGAGAAGACTTCTTAGAGTCTCTTGGGCAGCATGGAGATCAAACCCATAAATCCTAATGGAAATCAACCTTCAATTTTCACTAGAAGGACTGATGCTGAAACTGAACTTCCAATACTTTGGCCACCTGATGTGAAGAGCCAACTTATTGGAAAAGACCTTGATGCTGGGAAAGATTGAAGGCAGGAGGAGAAGGGGACAACAAAGGATTAGATGGTTGGATTGCCGACTCAGTGGACGTGAGTTTGAGCAAACTTCAAGAGATGGTGAAGGACAGGGAAGCCTCGTGTGCTCCAGTCCATGGGGTCACAAAGCGTCGGACATTACTGAGAGATTGAACAACAATAACCTTTGGGAAACTTATTTAACTTCTCTGAACGTCAGTTTACTCCATGACAAAATGGAGACCATAAACTCCCACTTCACAGGGATTGGAAGAATGAAATGAAATCATATATAAATCATAATCATCATTATTATCACATGATCAAACTACAAGCTCCTAGAGGAACAACATCTAATGCGTCCATGTGGGTCTTCAGTACAAAGCTAACTTTGCTGTAAGATGAAACCTCTGCTGTCTCTATTTCTTTATCTGTAAGAGAATAAAACAGATTTATAAGCTGCCTATTTGAGGGATATTGTGAGGACACTGCTGTTGGAATATGAGGTGCTGAGCAAATGCTGAAGGTGATTCTTATAACATCAGCATGATTTTCCCCTCTGTTTCCCAAATGGGCAAGTCCTAAGCATTTCCTCGTCTCCCCAGTATGGGAGCAGAGGGAGCAGATGAGAGCCCTGAGCAGGCTGCAGGGAATCTGGGGGTGTGTACAGGAAATCTGGAAGTGACAGGCTCAGTCTGCAGCAGCTGCTGCTGTAAATGGATCTCAACTAGTCATCGGACGGAGGATGCAGCATCTAATAGTATCTGCCATCAGTGACTCTACAGAGTAGGTAAAACCATCATCATTCCCATTTTACCAATTGGAAAACTGAGGCCCAGCATTGCTAAATGACTCACCTAAGATCTTAGCTGAGTAAGAAGCAAGGCCAGGCCGGGAACCCAGGAGAGACTGACTCCGGGACTCTTTGTTTTCTCTACCCTCTCTGAGAAGCTCAAGAATCCAGGAATAACTGGAAGGCCCAGCCGCCCAGAAGAGACATGTCATGCCTGGAGAAAATAGGCTGAGAGCCCCAGGACATCCGCCCGGCAGTGACACGGACGGATCTGGGAAACCTGATGGGAGCAGCCTGGCCTGTGAGAGCTCCACCTGGTCCCTCACTTGGGGGGACCCCGTGATGTGAGGTGGGGAGCCTGGCACAGCTTCTCTGCCAGAGACGGGCTGGGACCCCCAAATGAAGACAAGGTCACCCGTCGTGGGGAGGGAGAGGAGAGCTCAGCTCAGCATCCCATCCTGTTTCTGTGCTGCTCTGACCGTCTCTCTTTTTTTGTCTTTTTTAATATCTATTTTTATTTATTTATTTGACTGCACCAGGCTTTAGTTGCCGCATACAGGATTTTTTAGTTGCAGCTTGTGCGATCTAGTTCTCTGACCAGGGATCAAAGCCCCGGCTCCTGGCACCAGAAGCTCGGGCTCCAGGCCACTGGACCGCCAGGGAAGTTTCTGCTCTGACCCTTTCTAACCGACCTCTTCACTCCACGTGGGCTTATCCTCTTACTACCTTCATTTTTACCTTTTTGTCTTATATTGGAGCATAACCAATTGACAGTGCTGTGATAGTTTCAGGTGGGCAGCGGAGGGTCCCAGCCATAGGCACACATGTGTCCATCCCGCCCCAAACTCCCTTCCCATCCAGGCTGCCACCTAACATCGTAACATCCAGCAACGGTTCCCTGCGCTACCACTTTAATTTTGAAGCTACCACCTTTACTCTGCTTTCCCAGATCTTCCCTTTCCTTCAAGCTTGTTATGCTTTGCTGAAAAATACTCAAACCAGCCGCCTGTAACCCACAGACATTTAAGCAACCGTGGGTGGGCTGCCTTCATCACTCATCCTGGTTGGGGGTGGGGGGCGCACAGGAGTCGAACTGAGTCCCTTCAGCCCTCCAGTACCAAGGTCAGGAGCTCTTGACATGGCCGTGACCTCTTTAGCCCTGTCCTGGGGGTGCCCGGGACTCTGGTCTGGCGCAGGCCCCTCCTCGCCAAGCCGTTTCTGCTCCCTCAGAGCCGCCCACGTGCCAGCTGGGCTCCGATCAGCACCATCTGCTGCGCCCCTGATCAGGCGAGAGGCCACGGTCAGACCCTGCGCCTGGCAGGAGAGCAGGGGCCGCGGGCAGACCAGGAGCTCCGCTCCTTGGGCCTGTGCTTGGGTCACCGGCAGGGGAAACCCCCAGAGGATTTCTCGGAGGAAGCTGCAGGGGAGCTGCCCAGACTCTCAACTGCCTGGGGGAACCAGCCGTCCTGTTGCAGAGGGCTTCTCAGCACGAAGGGCACCCAGGCCTCATTTCCTGTGCTCTCTTTTTTTCCTTAATTTTTCTAATCGAGGTACAGGCAGTGTACAAGATTATATAAATTTCAGGAGCACAACACATTGATCCACGATTTTGAAAGCTTGTGCCTCACTGACAGTTATTATAAAGTATTGGATATTCCCTGTGCTGCACAGTACATACCCTTGTAGCTTGTTTATTTTATGCCCCATAGTTTGTACCTCTTAATCTCCTACCCCTCTCTGGCCCCTTCCCACTTCCCTCTCCCGGCTGGTGACCACTTGTTTGTTCTCTGTATCTGTGAGTCTGTTTCTTTTCTGTTATATCCACTAAATGGTATTCTTTTTTAGATTCCACATGTAACTGACCCCATACAGTATTTGCCTTTCTCTGGCTGACTTAATTCTCCAAGCATAATACCCTCCAAGTCCATCCATGTTGTTTCAAATGGCAAAATTGCATTTGTTTCTGAGGCTGACTAGTATTCCATTGTGAGTATGTATGTACCACAGTTTCTTTATCCAGTCATCGCTGACGGACACTTAGGTTGCTTCCATACGTTGTAAATAGCGCTGCTGTGATCCTGGTCTCCCTTGCTCTCTACTGTCCAATGAACTCAGTTTCTGCAGGCCTCACTTGGGCTCTGGTCCTCTCTCTAGTGTTCCCTGACTGTAGGACCTTAAGCAAGTCGTTTCCTTCTCTAGACTCAGCTCCTGTCTTTGCCTAGTAGAGAGTTTAGATTCCTACAGTCCCTTCAGCTCTGAAAACTAAGATCCTCTAGTCTAAGTAAGTCCTTCCATTGTCCTGAACTTGTTCTGGGCTCAAAAAGGAAACTGCCTATGAAAAGTGAAAGTGAAAGTCACTCAGTCGTGTCCGACTCTTCCTGACTGGATGGAACTGTAGCCCCTCAGGCTTCTCTGTCCAGGGACATCTCCAGGCAAGAATAACAGAGTGGGTTGCCATTCCCTTTACCAGGGCATCTTCCAGACCCAGGTATCGAACCTGGGCCTCCTGCATTGCAGGTAGATTCTTTACTGTCCAAGACACCAGGGAAGCCAAAGGAACCTGCCAATGAAATACTTATTAAAACAAATTTGTACATTTGGAGGTATTGATGGATGGACATGTGTTCGTTGACAGGTTTCAGTAATGCGGAGCCATGAAAACACATGTGTGAAATACACACATCTCCCCCATGCTTACGTGACTTTTAGGCGCCAGAGCTCCTGCCAACACATGCATCATCTGGGTTTGATGTATGAAGCAGTTAATGGTCCCCAGCTCCCAGCTTGAATAGCCAATTGCTAGATCAGGACATCTGTGATGCAAGAAGGCCCCAAAAGTCTGGCCAAATTACCTCCTCCTGCTTCTATGTAGAAGGGAAAGAGAAAGAAATGAGGTTGTTCCACCACTTGTCCAAAAGTACCTTCATCTGTGATTTCCTCACTCTGGACCTCAGGTTTCCTGTCTATAAAGTGGGAATGGAAGTGAAGACATGGCCTATATGTTCCAGCTCCTAAAAGAGTTCAATTTAATTCTATTTCTGAGGGGTTACAGAGTCACTGGGCTTTCCTGGGGGCTCAGACGGTAAAGAATCTGTCTGCAATATGGGAGACCGGGGTTCGATCCCTGTGTCAGGAAGATCCCCTGGAGAAGGGAATGGCAATCCACTCCATATTCTTGCCTGGAAAATTCCATGGATTGAGGAGCCTAGCAGGCTACAGTCCATGGGGTCACAGAGTCGGACACGACTGAGCAATGACACACACACACACAGAGTCTCTGGCCAGAGGAGAATTTTGAGTTGCCTTTTGGGGAAAAGAAAAAAGTTAGTGCTACTCTTCCCACTGCTGCCCTGGACAGAAGCAAGCTCTAAAGACTGAAGGAAACAGGAAGTGCATGGAGCAGGAGCTTCCATAGAAACAGAGAAATGTGATAGGACCACAGGCTTCTGTGTGGGCTGCTGAAGGAGGGAAGCCACGGTGCAGGGTTTCACTGCAGCGGGAGACACAGCGGGTGAACTGTAACCCATAATCAGGACAGCAAGGGAGCTTTGGTCTTCGCTCCGGAAGCATCTGAGAGCCCCAAGAGAAACCTGAGTCCATGCTCCTTGATCCAGAGGAGGCCAGAATGGCAGCAAAGGCAGGGAGGTGGGACAGAGAGAAACCATTCGCTGCGGGGTGTTGTATGTTAGTCACTCAGTTATGTTCGACTCTGCAACTCCATGGACTGTAGCCCACCAGGCTCCTCTGTCCATGGGATCCTCCAGACAAGAATATTGGAGTGGGTTACCATGCCTTCCTCCAGGGGATCCTCCCAACCTCAACCCAGGGATTGAACCCACATCTTTCAAGTTTCCTACACTGGCAGGCGGATTCCTTACCACTAGCGCCACCTGGGAAACCCTTAGCTGCTGAATACTTACTGAATGCTGCAAACTCAGCACTGTCTCTCACATCGTCATGTCTTGTCCAGGTCAAAGAGGAAAAGCCAAGAAGCCTCAGCCAACCGAGCAAGCACAACAGCATTGACTTATTCGTGAATCAAATAGACTCGTATTGTTTCCCTACTATTTACCTGGAGCAGGGAAAACAGCAGGTTTTCCAGTAGAAAACATCATGGGGCAGATTTTATGGGAGCAAAACCCAGAGGCATCTGATGGAGAGTTTCTGCACCTCCATAATCCAGATGACTCAAAAACTTTGATCAAGGAATTCTAACAAAGTATGAGACAATGCAGAGCTGAGCTGGGGGGTTGGCCTATTGTAGAGAATGAAAGATTGATTTCCCTTTGAGGCACCTCAGAAATCTCTAGCTCATAAGTCTATTATTATCCACCTGTCTCATTTTGAATACCATGGGCGCCTCATGCAAATAATCTCATCAGAACTGGAAACATTAAATGACAGGTTCTAAACTCTCGCTACACTCAGGATTTCCAATTCTTTCATTAGATGTAGTGATCCTTTGGGAAGCCCCGATGGATCAGCAGGTAAGAAATCCACCTGCAATGCAGGAGCCACAGAAGACATGGGTTTGATCCCTGGGTCAGGAGATCCCGTGGAGGAGGAAACGGCAACCCACTCCAGTACTCTTGCCTGGAGAATCCCACAGACAGATGAGCCTGGAGGGCTGCAGTCCATGAGGTCACAAAGAGTCGGACACAACTGATGACTAAGCATGCACTCAGTAATTCTTTAATTAGTATTTAGACCAACATATTTCCAAGAACAGGAGCATGAAAGAATCTGCAGACCACTTGGGTGTTATTACTACTTCCATCATCACTCTCATCACCACCACCAACCGTCATCATCATCATCACTGCCACCATCATCATCATCATCATTTTATAACTGAAGGGACCAGGGCTCAGGAAAATTAAATAACTTGCTACGGTTTAAACAGCTAGAGAGTAAGGAAGATTGAGTCCAAACCAAGTTTTGTTTGATCCCAAATCCCACTGCTCCATCCAGTCTCCAACATGGTCAAGTTTGGCATCCACACGTACAAACGGAGGCCAACTTGATATCCCTTTCTCATATTTTCTTCTCAGCTTCAGTTCTTTTTCTCCCACTGTTGTCCCTTTCCTTGTCTCTCTGTCTCGGTCTCAATCTCTGTCTTTCTGTCTCTCTCTCTCTCTCTCACTCACACACACACACACACACAAACAGGAAACCATTTGCCATTGCAGTACCTACTTTTTTCCTCACTCCCACCCCCTCTAATATCACTGCAAACAAAACTCACACTCACACATATTCAGCCACACCACGGGGAGGAAACGGTCAGCACCTGGAGTCTGAGATTGAAGTCATTCCAATTAAAGTCACGCCAGTTAAACCCCATAACTGTTCCTCCCCTTTTCCTATAAGACTGTTGCTGATTTCTCTCCTTTTATAAACAGGAACAGATTACACAAGATGCTGTAGATGTGGGATTTTTCAAGCAAGCTGGTGACACTCTTTCACTTGGCACAAAATCGATTTAAATAAACATCTTCCTTTTTCAAGATTCTTTCCTGCTTCTGCTTAATCTTAAATTAAGAGGAGGACAATAATAACCCAAGAACATCACACCTCTGAATTTCAACCTCCTCTCCCGCAGGATTTTGTCTCCTTTTTTGAAAGTATGAGCTATTTTTTGGTTCCCACTTGTTTCTCCTTCTTACTTGTCATCACACATTGTTTTCTCTAAGACATAAGCAATTGGAGCCTTCACATTTAAAGTCTGTTTTTAGTCCGTGGGATCCACAATAAAGCTCTCATGAGACCTTGAAAAGAAAAAGAATAACTTCAGGGAGTTACACTTCAAGACCCACTGAAACAAAGATCCGCAGTCACCTCCAGTGATTGAATGACTCCATTCACTCATTCAGGAAACACTCACTGAGCACAGACTACGTGCCAAGCAATCTGCAGGGCACTGGTGGTACAGCAGGGACCGGGCTCAGTGAAGGGACAAATTAAGGATGCTAACGACACTCAAGCTTGCATCTCCTTCTAAGACCTCTTCCTTCTACTGTAGACCCACACGTGTAACTATCAAATTAACATCTCCCATTGGATGTTCAGTCAAACCCCACTATTCTTCCTTCTCCATTCAGTAAAGGGCCACTCTTTCTAGTTGCTCAGGTCAAAATATGTAGAGTCATCCTTGAATCCCTAGAGCAATATATCCGTAATTTGATGACTTTTCACCATCACCACTAACTACCCTGGTCCATCATGTCTTGCCTGGATTATTGCAGTAGCCTCCTGACTTTATCTCCCTGTCTTCACCCTTAACCCCAAAAGTCTATTCTAAGGTCTAAAGCTCAGGTAATCACTGTAAAGCTTAAATCAGATAATATCAGCAAGTTCTCAAAATTCTCCACTGGCTTCCCATCGTGCTCAGAGTAAAAGCCACCGTCTACACAAGGCCCTAGATAACCTTGTATTATCCAGCTCTCAGCAGTTTGTCTGATCTCACCTTCTCCATCCTCACTGCCTCTACATGAACGCCCTTTCTGTTTCCAGGACACACCAGGGCACTGTTCCCTCGGGGCCTTCACACTTGTCGCTTTCCCTGCCTAGAAGGGTCCTTCCCCAGACATCCATCTGGCTGACTCTCTTCCTTCATGTCACCCTGAGCACTCCCAGCCCTTTCTTCTCCTTGCTTCTCATCCATCCAACAAGGCACTCCTCATCCTGCTCTCCCTACTTGATGTCCTCTCATCACATAATGCATATTTACTTTAATTTACATACCATCTCCCCAACCAGGATGAACGCATCATGAGGATGGACCTTGCCACCTTGCCTGTGCCACCTGGGAAGCCCATGCCTGGCATGTAAGGAACACTCAGTAAATATTTGGTGGATGAATGGCTATCTAAAGATTCATATGTCCAAGGCTGATCAGCCATGGAAACAGAGAACAACAGAGAAAAAGAAAAAGGCAAGTTTCAGGCACTGTCCATTCAAGCAGAATTTGGGGAAAAAGGAGCCTTAGTCAAGCGAACTTTAAATATCAACGTCCCTATGGCAGACTGAATGCAAACACAGTCCAGTTCCGTCCTCCCTCCACATCCATGCTCTTTGCAGTGTGCCTTCGTAGCTCCTTCCATCACGCAGTGTACTCCAGGGACTTCCCTGGTGGTTCAGCAGCTAAGACCCTGCGCTCCCAGTGCATGGGGCCCAGGTTCCATCCCTGGTCAGGCAACTAGACCCAATTAGACCCAACTAGACCCAACTAGGCCACAACAAAAGATCAAAGATCCCACGTGCTGTATCTAAGACCTGGCACAGCCAAATGAGTAAATAATTTTTTTAAGTGTATTCTAGTCCCTACACCTTCACTCTGGGCTGACCTTGTGAGTTGAAGAGGAAGTGTCAGTCACAGTCATGTCCAACCCTTTGCAACCCCATGGACTGCAGTCCGCCAGGCTCCTCTGTCTATGGGATTCTCCAGGCAAGCATACTGGAGTGGGTATCCATTCCCTTCTCCAAGGGATCTTTCTGACCCAGGAATCGAACCCTGGTCTCCTGCATTGCAGGTAGACTCTCTACACCTTTACTCTGGGCTGGCCTTGTGACTTACTTTTGTCAATAGACAAAGATGAAACAACAGTGTGCCAAGCATAAGCTTAGACCTCAAGAGGTCAGGCAAGTATCTCCCTTGGATACCAGGGATACCATGTGAACATGTTGGGCTAGCCTGTTGGAAAATGTAGTACTACCCAGAGCAGAGCCAAGTTCCCCCAGGTAAGGCCACCTTCAAGCAGCCGGCTCTCAGCCACTGCAACAGCAGACAAAAATCACATGAACAAACCCAGCTGGGATGAATCAAGCCCAACTCAGACCTAAAGAACTGCCTGGCCAGCCCGTAGACATGTGAGAAAATGAGAAGTGGTTGCTGTCTTAAGCCGCTAAGTTGTGGAGAGATTTGTCCTGTAGTCCCCTTGGTAAGATCAGCCCTAATGTATGTGATCAGCCCCAGGGGGAGGCATCTCAGCTGCTCTGCTCTGAATATGTGCTCATCAGGAAAGCTTCTCCTTGTGATGCGATTCTCACCAAGGGTATCTACAAGAAGAAGAAACCCGCGACGCCACACAGGGTCCCAGCCAATGCAAATTCAGAGTCTGGGGTGAGCAAGGTCACTGCAATGTAGCCCAGAGGGACAGAATGGCTTTCTGAGGCAGCAAGACCTCGGATGGAAAAAAATCCACAGGTGAAAGTCATCTTCTAAAGGGGTGACTTGGGGGACACCCAACCAGCCACCCAGCCGGGACCCAACCTTATCAAATCCTGTTTCATAGAAACTTTGACCAGCTTCTCAGGCATCCAACCCCATTTGTATCCATGAAACATTGCAACAGTTCCACAGCACTAGGGTCAGCCATGGGGGGAAGCTCTCAAATCCCCAAAATCATGCTCTTTATTTTTTTAATTGGGTCCAGTTGATTTCAAGTGTACAGCAAAGTGATTCTATCAGACACATATAATATATAAATATGTATATATATTCTTTTTCAGATTCTTTTGCATTATAGGTTATTAGAAGATACTGAATGCAGTTCCCTGTGCTATGCAGTAGGTCCTTGTTGTTAATCTATTTTATATGTAATAGTGTGTGTGTGTGCTCAGTTGCTCAGTCATGTCCGCCTCTTTGCAGACCCATGGACTGCAGCATACCAGGCTCCTTTGCCCATGGGATTCTCCAGGCAAGAATACTGGAGTGGAGTGCTGTGCCCTCCTCCAAAGGATCTTCCCAACTCAGGGATAAAACCCGCGTCTCCTGCATCTCCTGCCTTGCAGAAGGATTCTTTACCATTAATGCCACCTGGGAAGCCCAATGTGTGTATTTTAATCCCAAACTCCTAATTTATCTGTCCCCCCTCCCCTCACACTCTCCCATTTGGTAACAGTAAGTCTGCTGAAACCATGCTCTTTAGAGCAACAGTCCCCAATCTTTTTGGCACCAGGGATCAGTTTCGTGGAAGGCAATTTTTCCATGGACCAGGCAGGGGAGATGGTTTCAGGATGATTCAAGTGCATTACATTCATTGCACACTTTATCCCTATTACTATTACATCAGCTCCATCTCAGATCATCAGGCATTAGATCCCAGAGGTAGGGGACCCCTGCTTTAGAGGAACGATGTCCCAGAGGGGTGGAGCAGCAAACTCTGGTCTTCGTCGTATTCAGCCTACAAGATGGAAGTCTCAAATAAGTGCACCATATAATATCATGTACATGCATCCCATGGTACACCAACAGTCAATGTATTTCCAGTTGATTCTAACATCTTTTCATAGCCATAGAAACTACTTTCATCCTCAAAGAATAGACTAAAAACTAGCAAAGACAATACCTGCAGGACTATTCACTAAAGGTGGCCCTTTTCTTTCATTGCAGGGTAAAAGCTCAGAAGAAGCCCTAAAACAGTCCTTGATCTGGATGAAAGGTTGCTGAACACTGTTTTGCACTCAGCTTCTCATCACCTTGGAAAGATTTATGCCTCTGCTGGCTGCACTTGCTCAGGCTGAGTGACCTAGGAACCTATGCCTCCCAGCCAGCCTTCTTCTAAACATCGAGTGTAAGATGTCAGCCAATTCCTTCCTCAAGCGCTCAGGATATTAATCTTAGCAACAAATAGAAATCATGAGAGGCAATACCCCAGTGACCCTGCTGGCTTCCCCCTCTGACCTCAAATCCTACTGCTGCACCCCTCGCTCACTCACCCGCAGCCTCACTGGACTCCTCTCTGGGTTTTCTTGTGAACACACCTCCCTCCTGCTTCAGGGTTTTGCAGGTGCTGCTACACTGCCCAGAATGCTCTTCCTCAGACATCTGCCTGGCCCGCTCCTCACTTCCCAAGGGGTCCTGTCAAATGTCACTCATCAGCAAAGCCTTCCCTGACCAAGCTATTGTAAACAATAACAATCCTCACCCCGCCCTCTGGCAAGACTCCCCGTTCCTGTTACTCTGCTTTATTTCTCTCCACTATAATGCATCATTATCTGGTTATTTATTTGTCCATTATCTTACATACACACACACACACACACACACACACACACACACACACACACAAGGTAAGCTCCTTGAGGGACTTTGTTTAATTCAGTCCGTATCCCTACACACAGAGCAATTCCTGATACATAGTACTCAATGAATGAACTGCCATTTCTTAAGCACCTACTTTGTGTCAAGCAATTTATATATGATGATCATTTCCCAATAAACATATTTTTAAACACTTATGATGTAATTATAAGAATTCCACTGTTATCTCCATTTTACAGCTCAGGGACCCAAAGCGAGGCTAAGAAACCTGCACAAGACACTTACCTAGGTCTGTTTGAGTATCAAAACCCCCAGTCCTTGAAGTGTGCCAATCTGCTTTTTAAACACCTTAGTGATGGTTTAGGTTACAAGACGCATGTAAGACGCATCTCTGGCAACATGTATAACACAAGAGTTCTTCATTCTACCATTTTTCTATCGCCCACCATAGATTTTGTCCAGGAAAAAAAAATCCGTCAGATTGGATTTTTATTTCCCAGAGCACATTGGTTGGAACAGCTTTAGATTTCCTTTATTCCATCCATTTAGAGACATCCAAGTTCAGAGCTTTCCTTGTGAACTGAACTGGGACAAGCAGAGACAGGTCAGGGACCCAAAGGAGATGAAGGCGGAAGTTCATCTGCTCTGAGAAACCCTTAGAACTATCCAGAATCCTTGCCTTTGTGATGTACTGCTCCCAAACCTTCCTGGGCCTAGAATTTAGGAAAACGACCCATTAAAGAAACAAAACCCTGACCTCCTGCACTGGACACTCTCTTGTCTTGGTTGTCATCCTGTGTCTGGGTCTACTGGTATCTGGTCACATACTGCTAATGCCGACCCTGCTGTAACTTACAGAGCTCTGCACATACAGCAGCCTTGATGCCAATGATGGGGAGACTGATGGGGGTTACTCCCAGACCAAAGGACCAAGAGAGGGACCCAGTTTCTACTGAAATTCATGTAATGTCTCACCTAGGAGTGCTTAAGTTTAAAAAAAAAAAAATCACTGCCACATTAATTCCTCTCTTTCTGCTCCCACCATTCTCTCCACATCTACATTGCTGAACTTATCCCACCTCATTATTACAGGTGCTTCTTCTTCACCAGATGTGAGCTTCTGGGGAAATGGACTTTGTTTTCATCCTCTCTGCACCCCCAGGGTCAATCCAGCCTCTGACACATACTAGGTGCTCGACCAGTATTTGCTGACTCAAGAAAGATGCAGAGCGAGCCTGTGCTGTGCTTGCTGCACCCACTGGAGCAAGCAGGGTAAGTGACCTCTTCTGGAAAGGGCAAGAAGCAGAAACAGAAGAGACCAGGGTAGACCAGAAGGCTCATTGAGCTGGCTAGGATGTCTAGTTATCCCCTGTAGGTATCTATTTCCCATCCTTCACCTGCCACTCCCTGAACCTCAAAACCACCCACATCTGCTTCCGAACAAGCTTTTTTTTAAATGAGCACGCACCGCACCCCACCCCACCCTACCGGTCTGCTCTTAGCAGAGCCCCAGACACCAAGGTTAAGTTACCTTTAAAAGGAGTTAGTCTGCATCTGTGATTTCTGGTTTAAGGATCGTGTTTCAGCATCCGGGCTGAACCCTGGACAGCAGATATATCTAACACCCGTCTGCGGAGGAAACGGCAGTGCCTCGCTCCTCCCTGGCTAAACGCACCCGCTCACCCATCCCTGCAGAACAAATCATGTTCTTTTCCTTGCGCTAAAATCCATCTATAAACAAATCCTCTCCGCGTCCCCAAGAAACGGCTCCCACGCCCGTGGAGGGCGCACTCCACACATACAAATACACACTCACAATCCCCAACCCGGAGGTACCAGGTGAAAGCCTGGTTTCGATCTGTCCTTTAAGAACAAACCAACATCATTCACCACACACACACACACACACACACACACACATCCATCTAATTGCAAAGAACTGAAACTAAAAGGGGTGACTAGGAAGCTTATGGAAAGGGAGTTATCAACGTCAATAGCCTAAGTTGCAAAACTATGTATGGCGCTAACAGTTCAAACAGGATTTAAAAACAGCCCTTGGGGATGCCCGCTTCAAAGAGGCGCGCAACCCCGCGCAGCAGGCAAGTGCTTGCTTTTCTGCGCCAGCTTTCCAAGACTCTACCCTGTCTTTTGTGCCATTTACTATAAACAACATTCAGAGGAACCAGCGTGTACGTTTCAGCCCAGGCAGGCGAGCCTGGGAGCCCCCAGGGTCGCGCGGGCTCCGCGCCCCCAGCCGGGTCTGCACGCACCGGAGCGAGCAATGCCGTCCCCTACCTGGGTGGGAAATCCGCACGCGGCCGCCTCCGGGTGCCGGCGTAGCGGGGTCCGTCCGGGTGGCCCGGCCGGCTGCTCGGGAAAACGCGGCGCTGGGGCGATCCCAGCGGAGGCAGGAGTCCGCGAGTGTCACACCTGCATCACGGCGCCCGCGCCGCCGCAGCGCGCAGCGCGCCCCCGCCACACCGAGCACCCAGGGCGGGAGGCTCCTGGGTCCTCTACTCAGCGGGATCAGATCCTAACCCGCTTTCTTTCCGGCCTGGGCTTTAAAGGCATTGGCGGCGGCCACCTCTTCTCGCTTCTAAATCCCCTTCTGATTCAAGACGGAGTGTTTGGGATAGCTTGATGGNGCACCCAGGGCGGGAGGCTCCTGGGTCCTCTACTCAGCGGGATCAGATCCTAACCCGCTTTCTTTCCGGCCTGGGCTTTAAAGGCATTGGCGGCGGCCACCTCTTCTCGCTTCTAAATCCCCTTCTGATTCAAGACGGAGTGTTTGGGATAGCTTGATGGGCTGGGGAATCGGGCTGTCTGGATTTGCAGAGCAATACACGCTAAACTTCTTATTCCTCGAGTTTCGAGTTTCATCCCCTACTGATGACTGGCATCTCTTTCGCGCTCTCCACCGCGCCCGGCACCAGGGGGCGCTATGCACTCCACACTCCCTTTCACCAGCCCCAAACAAGACACTTCGGAGGGCACGACTTGATTTCCTGGGAAGGTGAATCCTCAGATAGTGCGTGCCGGCCGTGTGGACTCTGCGACCCCATGCATGCAACTCGCCAGGTTCCGCTGTGCATGGAATTTTCCAGGCAAGGATACTGGAATGGGTTGCCATTTCCTATTCCAGGGAATCATCCCCGACCAGGGATCGAACCTGTGTCTCCTGAATTGGCAGGCGGATTCTTTACCAGTGGAGCACCAGGGAAGTCCATCAGTGCTTATACCTGGTATCCAAACTTCTTCTTGCCTGACGACTCTGGTTAAGACCCCTCAGACAACATTGAATTAAAGTGGCAATGAGGCTGCTATATTTAAAATGGATAACCAACGAGGGCCTACTGTGCAGCACAGGGAGCTCGGCTCAATGCTACGTGGCAGCCTCCATAGGAGGGGGGCTTAAAGGAGAATGGATCCATGCTTACCTGAGGCTGAGTCCCTTTGCTGCCCACCTGAAGCTATCACAACATTGTTAACTGGCTACACTCCAATATAAAATTAAAGGTTTTTCAAAAATAAAGTGGTGGTACTGGATATCTGGTTTTATTCATATTCAGGGGAAAGTCTTCATACTATTACATATTTTAATTATAAAAGTGATAATGAAGAGCCTTATCTTATTCTTAGTTTCATAAAAAAGCATATTTAACCCTTAAGTATCCATTGTTAAAAACTCTATCAGATGAAAGGACTTTTCATAATAAATATGTATAATTTTGTCAAAAGTTTTTTGCCCCCATTGAGATAACCATAGTTTTGCTCTCTTATTCAACTCATATGGGTAATTCCATTCATTGAATTTTGAATGTTAAACCACATTTATATTCCTCAAATAAACTCCATGATATCATATTTTATATATAACTGGATTTGATTTGATATTTTAATATTTATATATAAAACATTCTATGTTCATGAGGGATATTAACTTAGAATTCTGCTTTTATAATGTCTCTGTCAAGCTTTTACAGCAAGGTTGTGCTGGCCTCATAAACAAGCTGAAAAGTTTTTCTCATTTCTTTTATCTGGAACAGTTTGTGTAGATTGTGTATTCTTTATTAAACGTTGGGGGAAAGTCATCAGTGAAACTATTAGAGCCTAAAGTTTTTATTGTGAAAAGGTTTTTTACTATAAGTTCAAGTATTTTATTAGTCATGTGACTACTCAGGTTTTCTATGTCTTCTTCTCTCAGCTTTGTTAAACGATTACTTTTCAAGGACTTTATCCATTTCATTTAATTTTTCAAAATTTTTAGCTGCAGTGATGTCTCATTTTTCATTCCTGATTTTGGTGAGTTGATGGTTTTCCTTTCTTTTGTGCTACTCCTTGCCTGTCTTCAAATAGAAACTTAGATTATTGAGTTTTAATAGCCTATAAACTTCCCTCTAAACACTGATTTGGTTACATCTAACCAATTTTAATATGTTCTGTATACATTTTTATTCAGTTTAAACTATTATCTAATGTAGACTGTGATTTCCTTGATACATAAGATTATTTGAAGTATAATTTTCAGACTTTAAGGAATTTGTTTTCTGTCCCGTTTTTCATTGTCCGTTTATCATCTTCCTACCTTCTTCTTCATTAATCAATGTCTTTAATTAAATTATTATATATACTCTATTCACTTTAGTTTTCCCTTTTAGTATTTTTATCTTAGTTAGATGCTCTATTTCTAACTCTAATTGCAGTCACCTCATCACTTCCCTGGTGACTCAGATGGTAAAGAATCTGCCAGCAATGCGGGAGGCCTAGGTTCAATCCCTAGGTTGGGAAGATCCCCTGGAGGAGGGCATGCCAACCCATTCCAGTATTCTTGCCTGGAGAATACCCATGGACAGAGGAGCCTGGTGGGCTATCGTCCACGGGGTTGCAAAGAGTCGAACACAACTGAGCGACTAAGCACAATAAAGCACATCACTTATCACATCCCAAAAAATGCAAAAATCTAAGTTTAACTCCATTTATCTTTTTTTTAACTTTGTGCTAAAATATATATTTTAATATAAAAAATTTTAAACTTCTTTTAATTTACAATGACATAACTTCAACTGTAAAGATCAGTAAACAGACTTAAATTTTTTTGCTTTTCAGTTAGGCCAGCTGCTTTGTCCGAGAAATTTTTCTGAGCTATTCATTTACCAGGCAGAAACAGAAACAGATCCTATGGTCTCTCTCTCTCTCTCTTCATATATATTTCAAATAATCCCTCTCAGATTACATGAGTGAATTGCATTATATCACCTGACCCTTAGATGTCAGTCTGATGCATTGTAATATCTGCTGTGGAGAATTTCCTGATGGTCCAGTGGTTAGGACTGCATGCTTTCTTTGCCAAAGGTACAAGTTCACTGCCGAGGGTGCAGATCAGGGAACTAAGATCCTGCAAGCTGTGGCGTGGCAAAAAAAAAAAAAAAAAAAA